>SJYX01014017.1:292224-311461 GCA_006410675.1 Oreotragus oreotragus | reverse complement strand
GTGATTCCTCTAGGGCAAAAGCTGTGTCTTGCAAATCTTTATCTCCTAAGGCCAAACTCAGAGAATAGCTTCCCAAGAACACTGCCACAGGAATTCCACATAATTAGAATTTAAAACGTTTCTTAGAATTTCCTATTGTTCTGCCAGAAAGAGGAAAGAAAGCCCAAGCACCAGGTTGATTAGGAGGTAGCCTAGTGAGTGTGGGAGAGTGGGGGATGGCACAGCTGAGAAAGGAGCATGCCCAAAGGGTGAGATGTAGAAAGCTGGAAGACTGCGTCTGTGAGAAGAAGGCTTAAACTGCTGCTGGAGAGGCTGGAAGGGTAGCTTGTGAAGGGCCTCTTAAACCATGGGAAGAAGTTTGCTCTTTGCCTGAAATGGATCAGGAGCCTCTGAGAAGCTGTACGCAGTAGAATAAAGTAATGAGACTTGCACATGCATTGATCAGTGTGCCTCCCGTGGGTCAGAAAGTGGGACTGAAATGGGGACCAAGGCATCTGCTGGGAAGCTATTACTGGGATCCAAGTGGGTGATAAGTAGGTCCTTTTCTGTGGCAGGCACAGAGACAAGAGACAGAGTGAGAGATGATAAAGAGGCAGAACTGACCTGAGAACTGGATGGATATTGGAAAGAAAACGTGATGGGATGCTAAAAAAATAAATAAATAAGGAGAAATGCCAGAGATAGCAAAGACTGTGGACTCCGGGAAAAAACAGTGATTGGGGACAAAGGGAAGACCAGATTAACAGTCTTGCCCAAGGAGGCTTAGCGCACATCCGCAAGTCTTTATTCTTTGGGCTATTATTCATTTGTATGTGGGCATATGAGCGTATCTCCTTTTTTTTTTTTTTTTTTTGCCATTTCTCTTTTTAAATGAAATGTCTGATTAATTGTTTTTGGCTGCACAGCCTTCTGGCATCGCAGCCTGGGGCTTAGCTGCCTGAGGCATGTGGAATCTCCTGGCTCAGGGCTTGAACCCGGGCCCCGGGGTTGGCAGGCAGAGTGCTGACCACAGGGAGGCCATGCCATTTCCTCACTCCTAACCCCCTCGGTCTTCCTCACGCCCCTCCTCCACGGATCCTTTACCTCCTTTCCTTGCGGTGCATTGGTCCACGGTTTTCCTTTTCATTCTCAGTGGCTCCAGACACCTTTGCTGTGGTCTCTAACAAGGCGTGACTGAGGCCCAGACTGCAAAGTAGACACTCAAGTTAGACACCTCTTAATTGAAACCCAGCTGTGTGCCGCCAGGTTAGCCCACTGCAGGTTCTCCAAGACCCAGCTGGCTCAAGTTGGCTGATCTTAAGAAAAGAATATGAGACTTCCCTGGTGGTCTAGTGGCTAAGATGCCATGCTTCCAGCTCAGGGGGCCCAGGTTCAATCCCTGGTCAGGAAACTAATCCCACACACTGCAACAAAGAGTTGGCACACTGCAACTAAGACCCAGCACAGACAAATAAATAATTTTAAAAAAAAAAAAAAAAAAAAGATTAGAGAGGAAAATGCCTTAAAAAAAAAAAAGTCACATACCTAACTCAGAAATTTGCTGTAAACATTAAGCTGAAAAGGGAATAAACAGCTTCATGCAGAACCTAATTCACAGTAAAAGCTCCAGGGAGAGATGACTTCCATTGGTCTCCCCTTCTTGTGTGGGGTGCGGGGGGGTGGTCGACAGTCCCTGCCCTGCCTGGGTGCTCTGCTGGTTCTCTGCTGAGCACACAACTGCTCAGCAGTTGATGACGGACATCCCACGTGACTTTTCTGCCTTCTCCGAGTTCTATTTCTGCAAACCTTTCAGAGCTCTTCTAAGTGTTCTCATCCTCAAGTCCTACCTGCATCTTATTTTTACAGCATCACGTTCCTTGATGGTCCTCCGCAGCAAGCCAGGTCTTCCTTTGTCCGGGTGTTGACTTTTATCCTCCACTCTGCCATCTGCTTTGCCATGTCCTTTTCCTGGGTCGCCAAGTGCCCTTTTCTTTTCAAAAACTTTCTTTCTTCTGAGCAGGGTATTCTATTTCTGCTGGTCAGATTATGTAGGAAATGGAATGCAAAATTTGACCCTGGGTTGTTGGGATCTGCTGTTTTCTTAAAGATGAATCCCATTATACGGAAAAGCAATTGTATATTAGTCATGCGCGGCATCCCTGCCATGTGTGTGCCCTGTTGGGCCATGAAAATGTCCCCAAAATTACACCATATGGAACAATAGCAGAAGCCAGCTACAAAGAAATGTGCAGGGAAATTTGCTTTAAAAAAAGAGAGAGAGAGAGAGAGCACTTGTTATGTTTTCTAAGGATAAATGAAATTCCTTGTTTGGTTCGTCTTCTTTTCTTTTTATTTCTGCCTTTTCTTTTACTGTATTCATCTGATATTTTTCTTAAATCTTTGTTACAGAAGTAATATACTCTTCCCTAACTTTAATTTTCTAATTTCCTTTCGCACCTGTCCCTCTCTAATCTGAAGAGTCTCACTGAAGGCCTCCCTTGATGTGTCCAGTAGCATCCTACTTCAATTTCTGCTCATTTTGATGGCTGTAATGGTGTAATAGATAGCTTTAATGACCAAGATTTTCATTTTTCATCATTCCTGTCAGTTTTACACTTTTATTAAATTTTTATTCCCTTTGCCAGCTTTACATGTTTTTTCCTCATCCCCTGTTTTTGTGGAAGAAATGCAATCTTTTATTCAGAAAGTTATTATTCTCTCTATTTTACAGGTGAAAAAAATCGAGGCTCGGAAAGATTAAATATCCCGCACAAGGTTACATGATTGTTCAATCTGCAGAGCAGGAGCTTAAACACATGACTATTGGTTCCATAACCCGGCACCCCTGGTGCAAATGCTTCAGACCCGGAGCTCCGGCTGCACTGAGCCTGGGCACAGCAAAGAGGGACCTGATCCCAGGAGCCCTCCTAAGGAGTCTATGGCCCGAGGAGGCGTGTCCTTCACCTTATCCTAGAGGTCATCCATCTACCCAGTTCAGAGCAATGGCCAGGTTACTTTTCTTTTTGTTTTCAAGCAATATATTCCTTTTTAAAAAACTAAAGTGTTGTTGATGTGGGCTTTCCAGGTGGTGCTAGTGGTAAAGAACGTGTCTGCCAGTGCGGGAGATGCAAAGAGATGCAGGTTTGATCCCTAGGTCAAGAAGATCCCCTGGAGGAGGGCCTGGCAACCCACTCCAGTATTCTCGCCTGGAGAATCCCATGGACAGAGCAGTCTGGCCAGCTACAGTCTATAAGGTCACAAAGAGTTTTGGACACGACTGAATCAACTTAGATCACAAGCCCATAGTTGAATTACAGTATCAGGTTAGCTTCGGATTACAGTACAGTGATTCAGATATTCTTTTTTCTTTCTTTTCCCTTGCAGGTTATTACAAAATATCAAGTATAGTTCTCTGTGCTATACAGCAGGTCCTTGTTAGTTAGTTATTCTATATATAGTGGCGTGCATGTTTAATCCCAAACTCCTAATTCATCCTCCCCTCCCCCTTCCCCTTGCTGCTGCTAAGTCACTTCAGTCGTGTCCGACTCTGTGACCCCATACACGGCAGCCCACCAGGCTCCCCCATCCCTGGGATTCTCCAGGCAAGAATACTGGAGTGGGTTGCCATTTCCTTCTCCAATGCATGAAAGAGAAAAGTGAAAGTGAAGTCGCTCAGTCTGTCCGACTGTTATCGACCCCATGGACTGCAGCCCACCAGGCTACTCCGTCCATTGGATTTTCTAGGCAAGAGTACTGGGGTGGGGTGCCATTGCCTTCCCCACCCCTTCCCCTTAGGTGATCTTAAATTTGTTTTCTATGTCTGTGAGCCTCTTTCGATTTTGGAAATAGGTCCATTATCTCTTATTGTCTGGCTTACTTCACAGGGTGTGAAGAAAAACGAACCCTTCTATACTGTTGGTGGGAGTATAAACTGGTACAGCCTCATCGGAGAACGGTATGGAGGCTCCTTTAAAAATAAAAACAGAGTTACCACATGACCCTGCAATTCCACTGCTGGGCATATATCCAGAGACAACCCTGAAAATATACAAGTACCCCAGTGTTCATTGCAGCACTATTCACAATGGCCAAGCAACCTAAACGCCCACTGACAGATGAAGGGCTCCAGAGAACTTCCGCATTATCCACAATTTCTCTTTGAATCTCATAAACTGGCCACTCCAAATACTGCCGGGCACCTGGAGGTTGTGCCTTTATTATCCCTGCTTAGACCCTTTATCTCCGTCTGTGACCTTAACCTGGCCCTGCAAGTTTACCCCGTTTGCTGTCTCTGATGCCACTCACCCATGGTGTTGCTGCTCGTGTTCAGTTGCGACCCCTGTCAGACTCTGAGGCCCCATGGACTGCAGCACACCAGGCTTCCCTGTCCTTCACTGCCTCCCAGAGTTTGCTCCAAGGTTAGACAGGTTGCTATCCAACCTTCTCATCCTCTGCCGTCCCCTTCTCCTCCTGCCCTCCAGTTTTGCCAGCATCAGGGTCTTTTCCAATGAGTCAGTCCTTCACATCAGGTGGCCAAAGCGCTGGAGCTTCATCCTCAGCATCAGTCCTTCCGATGAATGTTCAGGGTCTGTTCTCTTTGGGATTGCTGGTTTGATCTCCCTGCTGTCCACGGGACTCCAGCACCACGATTAGGAAGCATCAGTTCTTCAACACTCGGCCTTCCTTATGGTCCAGCTCTCACACCCACGCATCACTACTGGAAAAGCCACAGCTTTGACTATATGGACCTCTGTTGGTACACGCATGGAATGAGTTTAAACCAGTGCCTTCTATAGTCCCTTCAGGAGCTATTTATATTTATTTGGCTCTTTAACCATTAACTTCCATCTTTTCTAGAACGCACTCCTATTTTACAGCATGGAATTGTGTGTGACTCCTCCCTGCTATCGTGTCTCAGGATTATTCATTCCTGATCTCTTCCCCTTTTAACTGTTTCCTCATCTTGCACAGATGTCTGCCAGGATTTCAGCCTTTTGAAAGGTTACTTTTAGGAGAGAAAGCCTCTTCCGCTATTGGGAACCATCAGTTCCGTGACCCCCTTTCTCTTTGGTAAAAAGTATCAGTTGCAGCCTTGCTTTGTATAGCTCATTGTCAGTATCTCTTCTGGATATCTGTGTGTGAAGTCTTCCTTTAATCCGAACACGTCACTTTAATGTTTTATTCAAAATGCTCCGGAATATTGTTTCATTGCTGCGCAGTGGTTCAACCTAAACATTCCTTAATATCTGTCTTTTGGCCGCTTAGAAATCCCTAATCAAGACCTCAGTTTAGCATAAATCCTACTGCTTGCAGCAGCCTTCTGAATGATACTCATAAAGATCAGTTTTCTGCTTTGGAAATTCCCGAGGCTGTATCGCTGGTTGCCGTCCTCCAAAGTATCTTCGAGTCTGTTTCTCCTTTCAGCGGCCCTGGCTCCGGACCTGTGACACGTTAGGCCCGATTCTTTGAAGGCGCGTGTCCTTCGCTCTTCTTAGGCAGGACGCGCTGGCTGCGGGCGGCGCCCCGCGCCCCCTGCTCCGGCCGGTCCCCGCACAGGCCCGGGGTCCCCGCACAGGCCCGGGTCCCCGCACAGGCCCGGGGTCCCCGCACAGGCCCGCGTCCCCGCACAGGCCCGGGGTCCCCGCACAGGCCCGGGGTCCCCGCACAGGCCCGGGTCCCCGCACAGGCCCGGGGTCCCCGCACAGGCCCGGGTCCCCGCACAGGCCCGGGTCCCCGCACAGGCCCGGGTCCCCGCCGGCTTCGCTCCGCCGCCTTCAGCCCGGAAGGCCAGGCCCGGGGGGGGGCCCGCGCCGCCGCGCGTGGGACGTGCGCGGGTGTTTTCTCTCAGAACCTTTCCTCCCGGAGCCCCGCGCGGGCACAAGGGCGTCGGAAGCCCCTGCATGCCAGCACGCCGTGGGGCAAGGCCTCCCGCACCGTCAGGGCTGCAGTGACCGCCGACTCCGCCCGGCCGGCGGTGGGCCCGTCGTGTCTGACTCTGCGACGCCCTGGACTGCAGCCCCCAGGCTCCTCTGTCCGTAGGGTTTTTCCAGGCAACGGTACAGAAGCGGGGTGCCATGCCCTCCTCCAGGGGGTCTTCCCAACCCCGGGATCAAACCCACCTCTCCTGCGTTGCAGGCGGATTTTTTTTTTTTTTTTTTACTGACTGAGTTGCCAGGGAAACGCTGTGACGTCTGCTCTCCATCCCCAGACATTCAGGTCCGCACAGCAACCCACAGACACAACCTGCCTCATTCTAGTCCCAGCCAAGTCCTTGCTTTTTCTCCTGGAAGCTTACCTACAATCTGCTACTGGGCCCTGCAGCAATGCTTCCCCCGGGCCCTTGCCCCTTCCTCCTCTCTCTCTGCTTCTCCCCGGAGGCTTTTGGGATCTTAGTTCCTCCACCGGGGATTGAACTCAGCCCTCCGCAGTGCAAGCACAGAGCCCGGACCGCTGGACCCTTCCAGATCCTTCGCCTCTTTTCCAGACCTCCTTCCGCTCGATACTTTCGCTGCTGGGTCCCCACGTGTGCCAGACAGCGATAAATTTTCTACATTCTCAGACCTGCACCCCAGCTGCCAAATGTCCATCCACATCCTTACGTTATAACTGATAATAGCTGTATGTGAATGGGTTTTAGGGTTTCCCGGATGGCTCAGGGGTTAAGAATCCGCCTGCAATACAGGAGACACAGGTTCAGTCCCTAAGTCAGGACGACCCCCTGGAGGAGGACAGGGCAACCCACTCCAGGATCGCTGCCGGGAGAATCCCACGGACAGAGGAGCCTTGCAGGCTACAGTCCTCGGGGTCGCAAAGAGTCGGACACGACTGAGCGAGCCCACCAGCACCCGCCGCTGAACTTCATCAGTCCTGGGCTTTCGCAGTCTGAAAGAGGAACTGGCTGGCACCTGGGCTCTGCAGTCCGGAATAGGGCTGCTGAAATGCTCCTCCATGCTCACAGACCGCCTTCCTGCGGGGCCTTGGGCTCCGCTGAGTTCTGTCTGCCCAGGATGCTCCGCCATCCACAGGGTCTTTCCTCCTTCCTGTCAATTACCTGAATCCCTCAGGACTCGGCCGGCACAGAAAGGAGGAAGAACCAAGAAAATCTGAACCAAGACTCATGACTCATCAATATAGAAACTTACTTAGCTCAGTCGCTCAGTCGTGTCCGGCTCTTTGCGACCCCATGAACCACAGCACGCCAGGCCTTCCTGTCCATCACCAGCTCCCGGAGTTCACCCAAACCCACGTCCATTGAGTCGGTGATGCCATCCAGCCATCTCATCCTCTGTCATCCCCTTCTCCTCCTGCCCCCAATTCCTCCCAGCATCAGAGTCTTTCCCAATGAGTCACCCCTTTGCATGAAGTGACCAAAGTACTGGAGTTTCAGCTTTAGCATCATTCCTTCCAAAGAACACCCAGGGCTGATCTCCTTCAGAATGGACTGGTTGGATCTCCTTGCAGTCCAAGGGACGCTCAGGAGTCTTCTGGTACTGTCCTAATGAAAGAAAGAAAAAAAAGGAGAAAAGATAACAGTATAGAGGGTAAAAGGTGGAAACTGAACTTTTTCCAGTTAAAAGTGATATTTCCTATTTTCAAGAGAATTTCTTTTCTAATAAGGTCATTTTAGAGTGAAAGTTCCTCGTTTTTCTATCTCATCCCAAATATTTCTTGATACTGTGTCGAATTACAAAGATGCAAATAAACATGATCCCCCCAAAACCAATATTATTCTGTGACAATTATAAGAGATAATACAGTAATTTTTGATAAGCTAATCTTTTAAAAAGGCTACATACTAGAAAACAAAAATTGAACATGAAAAACTTTCTAGTGTTTATCATTTAATAATAGATTCTTTGAATTTATCTGCATTCAAATTTGCAAATGGCAACAAGTATTAAAGCTAAAATAAAACACTGGAGCAGGGATTCAAAGATATTAGAACTGCACAAAGCTGAAGCGGTTTCTAATTTGTACCATAATTTTGACAATTATTTAACGTGTGCTTTGTGGGATTTTGTTACTTTCTATTGTTAGGTAAGTGTGGTTATACTTTTTAGTGGAAAGATAACATGAACAAAAACAGTATTTAAGAAATATTTATCTTCAGATGTCTGAACTCTAAATACAGAGTGGAGAAAAATCTTACATTCCAATAATACTTGTCTTAATACTCTTAGCATGTAAAATTGTGAATCAGAGTTAGGCTGGGTTTGGGGGGCAAATTGAGGAATTTTGAATAATATTACATGGCTTTAATAGGCCGTTAGTCGTGACACAGATAACCTAAAGATCATCTGAAACCAATACAATATTGTAAATCACTATTCCTCTATTTAGGGATATTCTTGATGGTTTGGTGGTTTAACTCTCCAAGCTTCCACCGCAGAGAACACAGGGTCAATCAGTCCCTGGGCAGGGAACTAAGAACCCACAAGCCACAAAACAAACAAACACAAAAGCTGTAACTCAATTAATAACAAAAAAAGATATGCAGATTATCACGTGGGCATCAACGGGTATTAACGCGGAGAAAGTCGAGGAAATTTAAGAGGAAAGCCTAATAGCAAACAAAGGTTTTTAGTTTTGTTCTTGGTGATGTTTAGTCCTTAAAATCATGTCTGACCCTTTGCGACCCCATGGAGTGTATCCCGCCAGCTCCTCTGTCCATGGGATTTCCCAGGCAAGAATACTGGAGTGGGTTGCCACTCCCTTCTCCAGGGGATCTTCCCAACCCAGAGATGGTACCCAGGTTTGCTGCTTGGCAGATAGATTCTTTACCNTATCCCGCCAGCTCCTCTGTCCATGGGATTTCCCAGGCAAGAATACTGGAGTGGGTTGCCACTCCCTTCTCCAGGGGATCTTCCCAACCCAGAGATGGTACCCAGGTTTGCTGCTTGGCAGATAGATTCTTTACCATTGAACCACCTGGGAAGCCCACAAACAAAGTAGCATAGTTGAATAAAGCACCACAAACAAACAAACAGAAAAATAAGTTAAAGATGACTAAGAAGAAGCTTGAATAAGAAAATAATGTAATGATCAGTGAAAGGGGAATTTTAAAATAGAACTTTTGAGGAAGATAAAACAGTTTTATTTTACGCATACTGAGAGTGAAATATCTCGAAATAAGTAGGTGAAAATATCCAACAAGAAATGACCGAACAAGACTCAGAATTGGAGCGTGAGACCGGAAGTCACGCTGATGGATCTTATTTTTCTTTAGCTCTTAGCCTGTGCTGAGAACTGTTGAAGTGCTTTCCTGAGATTACCTATACAGTAAGTCCCCTACACACAAACCTTTCAGAGGCCAGCTTTCGAAATGCCAACTGCATTCCGTCGGGCACGAGTGACACGGCAGCCTGTCCCCGTCTCCGATCACCAGCGACCCTTCAGCTCTCCCGCTCCCTCCTCCTCTCCCTCCTGCAGTCAGGGCCTCTTCTTGTCTGCCCACTCGATGCCAGCCCCTGTGTGCCAGCTGTTGCTCTGTACCCCTGTACTCGTCAAGGTCCTGTGCTGTATGCTACGAAGTGCTTTCTTTATTCTCTGTGTTTGATTTTCACGTACTATTTGTGTGAAAAGTATCACAAACCTTTCACAGTTCAGTACCGTACAGTTGATTGTGTTAGTTGGGTACCTGGGGAACTTTGTTGGACTGACGGACCCAGTGGACGTACAAACGCGCTCTTGGAGCAGAACTCGCTTGTCTACAGGGGACTTACTGCATTCTGCACACAGGTATAACGTCAGAAAGCCAGCTACAGCGTAGCCCACCAACTGGAATAAAAGACCAGGAAAAGGGGCATCTCAGGGCTGATGTCAGGTGAAAAGGACACCTGGATGAATTGCTATCAATCATTTTGTGCCCAGCTGTCAAGCACTGGAGATGAAAAAGTCAGGAGTTCCCCCAAGGAAGGTCAAGGTTAAGAAGTTAGAGGCATGAAGGGCAATGCTCCAGCTCAGATCTGGACCAGTGACTCTGCATCCTCCCAGGTTTCAAATCGCAGGTGGATTCTTGACACAAACAGCCACAAACTGACGCGAACAGAAACGCATTCTCTCACGGCTCTGGAGCCCAGACGGCTGAGATCCGGGTTTCAGCCGGGCCTGGGGACGGCGGGAGACAGTGCACCTGGCAAGGGGCAGCCTCTGGGGTGCAGCAGCCTCCTCGGCTTGTGGCCGCCTTCTTCCTCTGCCTCCTGCTTCACATCCCTTTTTTCCCTCCTGTTTCTTTTAAGCACTTGTCGTTGGATTTAGGGCCCCATCCAGAAGGATCTTATCTCAGAGTCCTTAAGCAAGTGGCACCCATAAGTATCCATTTTCAGCTTAAGTTAACATTCACTGGTTCCAGAGACTAGGGTGTGGATTTATCTTTTAGGAGACCCTCACTCATCCCACTGCAGTAGTATGATATAAGCTTCTCCATTCTGCAGAATGAAACTGCAGTCTGCACAGACCTAGCAACCTGTCCACAGATTCACAGCTAAGTCAGTTTAGAGGCCTGTTAAAAGCCCGGTTGCCCAGCTCCAGTGTCTCTGGTCTAAACCATGACACTGTACTGTGATCCATGGGGCGTAGGAGATGAAATAGTCTGGAATGAGAATCCCAATCAGAGATCTAAAAGGAAGCTCTTCCACTATTATTAGAGCAGAGAAAGTGCCCCTGAACCAGAGCTGCATACATTTATTTGTTGTGTACATTTGTTTATTGAATACATTTATGTGTTGTCTAAATTAGCTGCTTGGTAAGCTCTATAAATTTGAGTTCACAATATGGGACTCCTAACCAATATTTGGATTGTCTTATGTCTAGTGCTCTTTTAAAGATCGGTGCCTGAAATAGAGAGGCTGCCCCAGTGACTCGGCAGTAAAGAATCCACCTGCAATGCAGCAGACGCAGGAGATGAGGGTTTGATCCCTGAGTCGGGAAGATCCCCTGGAGGAGGGCATGGCAAACCACTCCTGTTTTCTTGTCTAGAGAATCCCATGGACAGAGGAGCCTGGCAGGCTGCAGCCCACAGGGTCGCAATGAGTCAGACACAACTGAGCGTGCATGCACACCCAAAATACACGGGCCTCACTCATCACGATTTTAGCCAAGAGTCTAGTCCACAGAACAGGGAAACCAGGAAGGGGATGCTCCATCAGAATGGCGCTCTGACCACATGAATTCACGTCAATATGAATTTCTGTCTGAGTAAATCAAGTGCTATATCCACACATGTCCTGGAGTCATGTTAGCAACTTATTAACCTATATGCCATTAAATTGCAAGGGTGTGTGCACACATGTATGTTCAATCCTCCAATTAGATTGTAAGGTGTTGTTTTTTTTTTCTTTCTTTTCTTTTTTTGCCTGCACCATATGGCTTGCAGGATCTTAGTTCCTTGGCTAGGGATTGAACCCACGCCCTTGGCAGTGAGAGTAAAGAGTCCTAACCACTGGACCACCTGGGGATTCCTGATTCAAACTCTTACATACAATTAAAGCCTTGGGTTAATTCAGACTCATAGTAGAAACAGTCTACGCCTTGGGAAATATGGGACAGATCTATAAAAGACAGGGATCGCCACAAGTGGCTCAAATTACACTGTAAATTTAGGGTTTATTTCTGGGAGGGTTTTATTTCCTATAGGTCAGCTCATTCACTGGAAATATCTAGGTCCTTTGAATATTTCAGAAGGTAGCAATGTACACTTTAATATTTAACGATAGTAATTTTTTAATCACATTATCATCATGTTCTACTGAATGTTACTCAGATGGAAGAGACATCATTTCATGTAACATCTTCAAATTCCTACTGAGAATATGTTTAACCAAAAGCAATTAGAGGTGAGTGTGTCGTCTGACATGACCTCAACCTCTGCAAACCAATGAGGGTCCTTCTTCTCCTCCAACCCCCTCCCCCAGCCTCCACTTCAGGCTCGGTCCCCAGCCCAGAAGGTCACTTGTGCTTCTGAGCTGCTCACTGTAGCTTGGAGAGTCCCGGCTCCCTCTCCTTGGGTTCCATTAATTTGCTAGAGCAGGTCATGGCACTCAGAGAAGCGAGTTCTTCATTAGATTCAGTTTATTATAAAAGGATATGACTCAGGAAGAGTTCAGTGCAGATGGTGACTGCAGCCACAAAATTAAAAGATGCTTCCTTCTTGGAAGAAAAGCTATGATAAACCTAGACAGCATATTAAAAAGCAGAGACTTTACTTTGCCGACAGAGGTCCATCTAGTCAAAGCTATGATTTTCCCAGTAGTGACGTATGGATGTGAGAGTTGGACTATAAAGAAAGCCAAGCACTGAAGAATTGAAGCTTTTGAACTGTGGTGTTGGAGAAGTCTCTTGAGAGTCTTTGGACTGCAAGGAGATCCAACCAGTCCATCCTAAAGCAAATCAACCCTGAATATTCATTGGAAGGATTGATGCTGAAGCTGAAGCTCTAACAGTTTGGCCACCTAGTGCAAAGAGCTGGTTCATTGGAAAAGACCCTGATGCTGGGAAAGACTGAAGGCAGGAGGAGAAGGGGATGACAGAGGATGAGATGGTTGGATGGCATCGCCGACTCAGTGGACATGAGTTTGAGTAAGCTCCGGGAGAAGGTGAAGGACAGGGAAGCCTGGCGTGCTGCAGTCCACGGGGCTGCGAAGAGTTGAACACAACTTAGCAACTGAACAGCGACAGGAAGAGCCAGGAAGCAGAGATGCCCGGGCGAGAAATGGGGACAGGGCATGGGGCTCCCGTGCTGTCTTTACGCTCTGCCCTCCCTGCACCACCCAGGAAGCTCTCAGAATCTGTCCTTTGGGGGGTTTATGGGGTGTCATTACATAGGAGTGATTGATTCAGTTACTGGTCATTTGGTCCAATCTCCAGCCTCTTTCCCCCTCCCCAGAAGTGGGGGTGAGAGGTGAGGCCTGACGTTTTCAGCCCTCTAATCACAGGGTTAGCTCCCCTGGTGATCAGACCCCATCCTTAAAGACCCAGGGCCCTTCCACAAGTCACTTCATCACCAAAACAAAAACGGCCTTATTGTCCTTATCCCTTAGGAAATTCTAAGAGTCTTAGGAGCTCTGGGCTGGAACCATGATGAAGACCATCTACATATATGTTCACTAATTCTCTCCTGAATCTGTATACTTGGTCGCAGTTTTTCTTATACCCAGGGTGATTCACCGTTTACAAGGATTCCCTAACCCTTCCCTAACTACCATATTCCTCTAAACTCTCCTATCAGAGCTGATCTAAAGTGTTTCTTTATTTTTGAAACAGAGAATGTCCACCCACAAAGTTCACAATCCATACTCTTGCTTGTTTTTTTCCTCCCTACCAGTGATTGGATTTCAATGAATAGTGAATGGTATTCGTACAATTACCTTGGCTCAGAGAGTCGACAAAATATCGTGCAGTGGGGTGATTTTGCAAGAAAGGAACTAGTATTGACCTGGAACTTTCTACTGGACACCAGTTCCAGACCACTACATCATACACTTCCTGATTTAATTTTGAAACCAGATAACAGGATTCCTCATTTTATGGATGAGAAAAGTGAGCAACCGAATCACAGCTTCACAATTAGCGGGGAATGAGTTATCCTCCCAAATCATGTCCTTCTACCATCAAAGCTGGCGTTCCTCCTCCTCCTCTGAAAGACTGAATGTCTGTGGAAGAAAGAGTAAGATGGCTAAGAGAGGCCCTGGCATGACGGAGAGAAGAGACACTCCACAAAGTCATCACTTACACGTGGAATGTAAAAAGTGGCATGAATGAACACATCTGCGCATGATGGAACAGATGCAGACACACAGACAGGAAGAACAGACTCATGGTGGTCCTGAGGAAGGGAGGCAGGGGCTTGCGAGGAGCAGAGGCAAGCTGCTCCACATAGAACGGAGAAGCAACAAGGCCCTGCTGCACAGCACAGGGAGCCACAGCCAGTATCTCGTGATGGATCATAATGGGAAGGAGCATGGAGGAAGACTGCACATATATGTGAAACTGAATCCCTGTGCTGTGCAGCAGGAATTAACGCAGCGCTGTGAGTCAACTATGCTTCAATAATCCTTTAAAATATATATATATATGGGATGCTATGAAAGAATGGGAGAAAGGAAAGTAAGTATGAAGTGGATGCCGGGGAACACAGCTCCTCAAACTTTGAGTGATTTGCCTCATATTGGTAATACATGAACGATGAGAAAGACCAGTCGAGACAGGGCAAGGGGTGGAAACAGAAGATCATGATGGAGAGAGAGGGCAAATGTAGATAAGAAGGAAAGAGAACGAAGGCAGAGACAGAAGCAATGGCAATGAGAGGCTTTCCTGGTGGTCCAGTGGCTAAGAATCTGCCTTCCAATGCAGGGGCCGCAGGTTCAATCCCTGGTTAGTGAACTAAGAACTAAGATCCCACGTGTGATGGAACAAGTAAGCCCAAGCACAGGAACTAGAGAGCCCGCCTATTGCAATGAAGACACAGTGAAGCCAAAGTTTATAAAAGAAGAAAGAAAAAAGTGCGGATGATGGGCCTCAAGGCAGACGCTGCGTCAAGTACCCCTGTAGAACCACTGGGTGGCGCTGGTTAACCGGCTTCCCTTGTGGATTATAAGACTTTTGTCTTAAATTATCAGTTGTGTCCGACTGGGATGCGAGCCATTTCTGAACATTATACCTAGCCTCTAACTTTTTGTTGTCTGATAAATTAAGAAATGGTTTTGTCTAGAACAACTTAATTCACAGAGTGAAATGTTTACTACATGGTAGCTTAAGTATATGTTTGCATGCCAACTAAAAAGTAACTTTTCTAAAGAACTGTTTGGATACAATTAGGTTGTAGTGTTCATCTTAGACACCCCAACCTCTCCTCAACGAAGTGAAGCACTTCTTAGCCAGATGTATTTAAGCAAAATGTTTTGGTCTTCCTGCCCACTTCCTCTTTCTGTCACCTGCGTGTGTGTGTGTGTGTGTGTGTGTGTCTGTGTGTAAGCCATGACACACGCGTTCTGTTCTTCCGCGTTTTGTGCTAAACATCTTGTTTCATCTCAATGGGACACTTTGCCTTCTCTGCTTAGATGCATCCATTACAAAATGCTGTCAATCTTACAGTCAGCAATTAGCGATGCTCTTCAACTACGGTATTTTCATAACTTGAGCTTTTCATTTTTGCTTTTCTAGGTAATACTGCATTGATCTGTGCATTTGTGAGAACCTGAAAATATAGCCCAGTCTTACAAACAGACATTTAGAATTATTTTTTCACATTCTACTATTTAAACAGGATTTTATATACAGCCACGAATTTTAATAGGAAAAGAACAACTTCTGGGTTAATGCTTTCCCCGTAAATCTCTTAGTACAAAACTAGAGAGAGAGAGAAATTAGAAAGGAAGGAGGGAGGTTAAGGAAGGGGTAAAACACAATTTCCTGTTTTATATCATTAAACAATTCTTATACCTACAGCAGCTATAATTAAAGCAGGTTGTATTAATTCACTTGAATTTGCCGTTTAATCAATACACAACCATTTATATATAAGCAACACAAGCTCACACAAAATTTTCTTGAATATAGTTAGGTCAGAATGAATGCTAATTTTCAATTTCCTTTGAAAAAATTATTTTATCTATTTTAGAAATAGATTTTCATTCTATAGAAGGGAAACAATAAAAAACAATTTTTAAAGCATAGAGAGTTGACCATTTTGGATGGTTTACAGAAAAACTAAAATATAATTAAGGAAGAAGAGGTAGCCTGACAGGAAATAAAACTTTGTTGGGCATTCATGTCAATACTTCCACAAATCATGTATTTACCTATGTGTACTCTGATACTTCAAAAATATATTTGATCAGTATATAACATGATCTTTCCCTGTCTTCACCTTCATTTAATTTCAGGAAGTCTCTTCATGATATCTTTGGGGTATTTTGTAAATTCACTCATTCAACAAAGAACTATTCAGTTGCCATTGCATGTGAGGATCTGTGCTCTCCTCTAACTGATAAGAAGAAGCATTTCCAGAATCTACCCACAGAGGCCAGAAGGACAAAAATATAACCCAGTTTATAATTTTCAGTGCCACAGGGAACTCCAGTTGGTTCTGTGGTGACCTAAATGGGAAGGAAATCCAAAAAAGAGGGCATATATATATATATATATATATATATATATACACACACACATATATATTTGATCGATTCACTTTGCCGTACAGCAGAAACTGACACAACAGTGTGAAGCAGCTATCAGTTCAGCTCAGTTTAATCGCTCGGTCGTGTCTGACTCTTTGCGACCCCATGGACTGCAGCATGCCAGGCTTTCCTGTCCATCCCCGACTCCGGGAGCCCACGCAAACTCATGTCCATTGAGTCAGTGATGCTATCCAAACATCTATACTCCAGTAACTATACTCCAATTTAAAAAATTAATTGAATTCAATTAATTTAAAAATTAAAAATTAATTGAATTTAATTAACTTAAAGTTTTTTGTAAGTGTTCCGTGCCAGTGCCGGTCTTTAGTAAAGCACCAGTGAAAGCTGAGACAAGGCAGAAGGCTGATATTTTTAGGAAAGCAGGAAAATACAACTTAAAATGACTCAGCTTTTTTCTCCAGGCAGGAGAGGCATACAGAAATTATTCTTGTGTTCATTCTTTCTGAATCGCAAGTTCTGTCTAATGTTTTTTGTGGCTGGAACTACTTGGAATCGACTCACTTTTTCTGCCAGTACAGCCGAGGCACTGTGGCCCGGGCAGGTGAGGTGAGTTTGCACCACGGCCAAGGTCAAGGTCATGGCCAAGGCCACTCTCCGGGCAGGAGGGCCGGATGGACAAGGAAATAGAATATGCTTGTGCCACCAAACACAACAGCGCAGTCAAAGGACGGTTTTCGAGGAGGACGACAGTCAACCCAGCCCCACAAGCCTGTCCTCCCTCCTCTCGGCCCCAGTGACTGTCTCTCCCACCTAGTTGCCAGCTCCTTTCAGAGCCGGTTCCCAAAGGCTTTTTCCTTTGCGTCCTTTGTGTGTGGGATAAATCAATTGTTGATTTGTTGTTGGTTATTTTTTTAAAAAGAAAAAAAAAAAGGTGAAACAAAAAATCCTTCTTTCCCCAGTCTTCCTCCAAATGCCTGCAGGACCACCCCCCAGCCTCCCCGAGAGAATGGCCTGGAACCCGACACTTTCCTTCAAAGGCAGGGAGGCGGACAGAGCTGGCAGTCGTGCCCACAGCTCTCTGGATTGCAGAGAAGTGTGCAGACTGGTACCCTGGGTGCATTTCACCGCTTTGCAGCAATATGTTTCCTCGCTCCCTGGCGCCGTTCTTTGCCGAGGGCGAGGAGCACTGAAGTTGCCGGGCCAGCTGTCAGCCTGCTTCCTGCCGCTTCCAGCCTGGGGGCAGGGCGAGTCCTCAGAGTGAGCGGGGATGAGCAGGTAAAGTCATCAATATTTCAGTACGGAAGCCTCTCCTCCATCCTCAGGGACAGTCCTGCAGGGGCCCTGGGTTTTCTCCTAGATGGGGAGTTGGGGGTGGGGGGTGGCGGAGGGCAATGATTGGAGCATTCCTGAGACTGAGAAAACTCCTTTTAAAAAAGCTTTTCTTCCTTTTTNTCAATATTTCAGTACGGAAGCCTCTCCTCCATCCTCAGGGACAGTCCTGCAGGGGCCCTGGGTTTTCTCCTAGATGGGGAGTTGGGGGTGGGGGGTGGCGGAGGGCAATGATTGGAGCATTCCTGAGACTGAGAAAACTCCTTTTAAAAAAGCTTTTCTTCCTTTTTTAATTGAAGGCCAGTTGCTTGACAGTGTGCATTAGTTTCTGCTGCACAGCAGTGAGTCAGCTCTATGCACAAGTCCATCCCCTTCCTCGTGGGCCCCTCATCCGTACACACCCTCTAGTCCCCCCAGAGCACAAGCTGCGCTCCTGTGCTCTGCAGCAACGCCCCGCTGGCTGTCTCTCTTACACGTGGTGTATATGTGGGCCCCGATCTCCCAGTTCCCGCCACCCTCCCTTCCCCCACCCCAGCCACGTGTCCAGTCTCCGCATCCGTGTCTCCATTCCTGCCCTACAAACCAGGGCTCACCCTTACCATTCCTCCACATTCCACGTAGATGTGTTAATATACAACATTTGTTTTTCTCCTTCTGAGGTACTTCCCGCTGTATGACAGACGGTAGGTCCACGAAGCACGACTGAAAACAAAGCTTTATCATCACGTTTTTTTAAATTAACAGTTTTAAGCATTTTTAACTACAAATTTTTGCAAAAGACAACCTCGCCGCTCTAACAATATTAACACTCCAAAGTGAATGATCCAAAATGAATCAGAATGGATACGAACAAGCAAAAAAAAAAAAACACACACACAAAGAAACACGTTGGTTGTGTGTAAGCAGCTGGCATGGATGGGATGATAGTCACTATGCTGAGCGAACTCCTAAGTGAATATGCATCCATTCTTTACATCAGCAATTTTAATTAAATGTCGGGTCATGAATTAAACTTCTATGTGGGACTATGTCATCACCGTGGGAAGTGCTTACAATATTTATAATTATTTTCCCATCCTTTAAAAGGTACAACTTGATTAAATTGGGAGATTTGGACTGATATGTATATATACACACACATATATATACACAGATACATATATATGTATGTGTATATATATACACATACACATATGTAAATACATATATACACACATATATATACAGAGATATACATGTATGCATATGTATGTATATATATATACACATACACATATGTAAATACACATTATACATATACACACACATATATACAGAGATATATATGTATGCATATGTATGTATATATATACACATACACATATGTAAATACACACACATACATATATACACACATATATACAGAGATATATATGTATGCACATGTGCGTATATATATACACACACACATATGTAAATACACATACATACACACACATATATACAGAGATATATATGTATGCACATGTGCGTATATATATACACACACACATATGTAAATACACATACATACACACACATATATACAGAGATATATATGTATGCACATGTGCGTATATATACACACACATATGTAAATACACATACATACATATACACACACATATATACAGAGATATATATGTATGCACATGTGCGTATATATATATACACATATGTAAATACACATACACACACACATATATACAGAGATATATATGTATGCACATGTGCATATATACACACACACATATGTAAATACACATACATACATA
>SJYX01014017.1:209580-247107 GCA_006410675.1 Oreotragus oreotragus | reverse complement strand
TGGGGGTGGGGTGGGGACTGTGGCTCTCCCTGGGATCATAAAAGCTGGTGGCAGAAACATCAGGGAGAGTCCATGCACTTGAACTCTTGCTGGAGGCAGACATCTTACTTGGGTAATTAGCATCAAGACCTCCTCCTGGCTATGAAACAACAATGGGAACCAAGGCCAGGGCCATCCCACTGCCTGACCTTGGAATAAGGAAGTAGAAAAGGAAATTCAGCCTCTCCTTGAGAGATGTTCCAGGGAAGTGGGTGCTCAGAAGGCTGCCAGGTTTGGATAGCAAGTGACCGGAATATTCCGGGAAGAAATTGATGGGATAGGTGGGGTTGCTAATCATAGAGTTGGAGTTCCAGAAGATTTAGGGAAGAGGAATAACAAGTGAAGGGATTGGTTAGATTGGGGAGGGGGGTTGATAGCTTGTGTTATAATGGATCAGTAGGTACCTACTTTGGTCACCTGATGCAGAGAGCTGACTCACTGGAAAATATCCTGATGCTGGGAAAGATTGATGGCGGGAGAAGAAGGGGGTGACAGAGGATGAGGTGGTTGGATGGCATCACTGATTCAATGGAAATGAGTTTGAGCAAACTCTGGGAGATACTGAAGGGCAAGGGAGCCTGGCGTGCTGCAGTCCATGGGGTTGCAAAAAAGTCAGACATGACTTAGTGACTGAACAACAAGATACTGTTGAGCTTCTGAGCACAGAGAAGTAAGGCATGAGACTCACCCAGGAGCAGTAGATGAGCTCTTAAAAACAAGAAGTCTAACCACATCAACATCTAGCAGGTCATTATAACTTGGTCGCAGCTGACACGAGCTTCTGGCATCTTGTATCGGCAATTTCTTCTTTATTTTCCTCAGATCCCCTGAATTCATAATACACTTTCTGTCCTGGTTTGTTCTGACTCAAGTTGATAGCATGGATTTTAAATCCTCCCAAGGTTTTCCAGGTGCAATATTAAAGCATCACCAGTCATCCAATTTCCTCTGTCTCCTTTAAGGCATCTAGAGCTCCCAGAAAGCCTGGACTGCAGCAGTAGCAGCAGCATGGAAATCCTCCTTAGTCCTTTTCTGGGAGAAGAGCTTGATGACACAGCTAATGCATGGTTTTAATACTAAAGCCACAGAGATAAGATTTCTGCCAAAGGCATGGAGGGATATTTTGTGACAGGACTAAAGAAACAAGAGAGAAATTAGATTTCCAGGGTTGGCACAAGCCCCCAGGTGATGAGGCAAGCAAAAATCTTTGCTCAAAAGACAATGTATGACCCAGCCATCCAAGCTCATCAGGGACAAAGACTAACATTAAGTGCCCACCATAGCCTTTCAGCCACAGGAAACCGAGAAGCAACTGAACAAGGCGGGAATTCTGCTTTCAAGATCCACATTCCACTCTTTTTAACTTTTTTTTGCTTCCATTTATAGGAACAAAAAGCAATACCTTCCAGGACACACACATACAATGCCGCCATTACTTCAAAGTTGTGTCACAAAGTTTTATTCTCAACTAGCTCTGTAATTGGAGAAGGCAGTGGCACCCCACTCCAGTACTCTTGCCTGGAAAATCCCATGGACTAAGGAGCCTGGTGGGCTACAGTCCATGGGATTGCTAGGAGTCAAACACAACTGAGCAACTTCATTTTTACTTTTCACTCTCATGCATGGAGAAGGAAATGGCAGCCCACTCCAGTGTTCTTGCCTGGAGAATCCCAGGGACGGGGGTGCCTGGTGGGCCGCCATCTATGGGCTCGCACAGAGTTGGACACGACTGAAGCGACTTAGCAGCAGCAGCTCTGTAATTTGCAGCTTTCCCCTGGGTCATCTATAAGACGGAAACGATGTCTATGAACGAAGATGAGAATTTATGAGTTCATATTCATTTGTATATTAAAAATTTGTTACAGAAGGGAAGCCTTAGAAATAAAGTCTTATTATTTCTAGAATATAGTTATTGTAGTATGATGTCATTGTCTAGGAATAACTTGTATGAGTTGAAATGTAAAAAGATATTTTCAATCAACCTTTAAGACTTTTTTCATAGAACTTCATTTAAACATTACTTGAGTCCTGACCAAAATGTGGGTTTTTTTCTAGTTCCTTTTCATTCTTCAGCTGCAGTTTACAGTAATGAATAGAAATTAAAGGCTTGAAGTTAAAAGGCTTTTTTCACAAGGGGACAAGGCTTTCGTTTGTCTCATCTTTCGTCCATTTTGCTCTTTTGCTGCAAGTCTAAGAAACTCAAGACGTGAAGTCCAGTTTCAATGGACAGTGTTTAGAAATTATAATACCTGATCTAGGCTTTGTACTTCTCATTGGCTTGATGTTCACAATCATCATAACAAAATTCTCTTTTATTGGATTATTACTGAGTCTTCACATCAATATCCTTCTGTAATCCATAAAGCAGCCTCCCAGGTTGTCAGGGCAGGGTGTATTATGATTTTGTGTTTTATGGGTGAGGAAATGCTATTTTTTTAATGCATAATAGACATAACCTCTTCAAAATGTTAAACTTGAAATTCAAGTTATCTGAATTCAAACCTAGGACAGTTTGTACTAAACCATGGACTTTGTCCTGATAGTGTCTAATTCACTCCCCATTGCTCTTTTAGCTCAGTAAACATAGTATTTAAAATGTTCTCATTGTATCCATTATTCTTAAAAGCTTAGAACTTAGATGGATACTATCTTCATTTCTTGGGGTGGTGGTAACACATGACCACAAACTTGGTGGCTTAAAACTGCACCAGTTGATTCTCTCCCTCCTCTGGAGCCCAGAGTCGAGCCGCACCCCCTGAAATCGCCGAGGACAGCCTCTCTCACCCCTGCCTGCTCCTGGGGGCACTTGCCTTCCCATCTGGCTTGTCTTCACGTAGCCCTGCTCTGTGTGTCTGATCCCCTCTCTTTCATAAGGATACTTACTATGGGATTTGGACCCCTCATGGCCTCCTCAGCTCAAGAGCTTGGACTTAGTTACTTCTGCAAAGAGAGTTGCTCCAAATGAGATCATATTCACAGTTTTCAGGACAGGAAGGGTGGGGAGAACCACCCTTCTAGCCACTGCAGATGCTGGTGCCTGAATATTCGTTAGTGAAGACAGGACCTGAGTGCTGCTACACCGTAGCTGACTGTTACAACTGGAAGACTGTGAGTAAGCAGCATTTTACAGTGGCCATTTGGAAAGTAAGTTGGAATCTGAATAAGCAGAAGTTATAAGCCTTTGACAAAAGTTGTATTAAAACCTCTTAAATATTTTTAAAAGTTATTGATATTAAGTATACGAAGTTTGCCAGTTCAGGTTATACCAGTGATTCTAAAATTGTACTAATCAAGTGCGTACAGTCCTAGGATCTCAGGACCCACTACTTAAACTCAAGGTCTCATTCATCGGCACAGACTCAGCAGGTTTGGTCGAGGTGCCCTCTGGCCCCTGGCACCCAGTTCTGCTAGTCTTCTGGAAGCAGAAGAGAAATACACATCCTGGTCTCCGAGGAAGTAAGTGTGGTAGAAATTATACATATCACTTTCATGAAGAAGCCTTCTGCTTACTGGCACTCAACTCTGTACCCCACTTTTCCTCAGGCATGGCTACTGGAAAAGCACATTTCGGAGGAAGGACAGTGCTGAGCTATCATGTAGAGACAGCTCAGCTGTCCTGAGAGTTCTCCGGGCTTCTGGTGGGCTTTGTGTGAGACAGAAATAAATCTTTGTGCTGCAAGCTACTGAAAACTGGGGTTGTTTGTTAGTCCAGCCTAACCTAATCCACACTGACTGCAACAGCTATTTATATTGATGCTAGGATTATAGGTTGCCATGACAAAAACTCCAAAATATGTGGCAAGACGTAGTGTCGATCTGACGGGGGATGGCGGCTATGCATGGCTACCTCCCATGGAGGTGGGAAGGTGGCAATCAATCAAGGCAGGGGCAAATCATTTGGCAATATTACCACCTATGATAATTTATGAGATAAAATAAACTTGTCACTCTAGAAGAAAGAGTAACTAGAAAATGTCAGCCACATTCGGAAGGCAGCATGGGAAAAAAAAGGTGAACTCGGGAAGGACAGAATGGTTTGCAATCAGAAATAAACCAAAACAAAAAAATACAGACATTTGGAGACCAGAAGGCTCAGAGGTAAAAGAATCCACCTGCCAGTGCAGGAGATGCAAGTTCTATCCCTGGGTGGGGAAGATCCCCTGGAGGAGGCAATGGCAGCCTACTCCAGTATTCTTGCCTGGAGAATCCCATAGGCAGAGGAGCCTGGCGGGCTACAGTTCATGGGGTCACAAAAAGTCAGACATGACTTTTCAGTTCTGAGAGACAGCTTTGTGCAAGACAGGAAAGTGAAATCTAAGCATTAAAGCAGGCATTGAATCAAAGGTATTGCTACCACACCACACTGAAATCTGGCAATGGATTAAGGTATCTCCAGATAAAGATATAGTTAAAAGTGGGGCACCTCACTCATCCTTTCAATGGGACAAAAATAGCAAAGAGATGGTGTGTGACTCTCACACACATCTCAGCAGAGTTAAGGGAAAAGCAACTGCAAATACTGAAGGGAGGGTCTCTTAAAAAAAAACAACAGTATACAAGAGTAATCCTTTTGAGTTTGTTTCTTTTTAAGGATGTCCATCCTTGGATCTTTATTATTAGAGAAGGAGATGAAGAGAAGGAGGAAAAGGGAGGAAGAGGGAGAGAAAATAAGAAAGTAAATATTCCAGGAACCAAACCTAAGGAAACCTTGTGGGTGTGGAATCAGTCCATGGGGCTGTACAGAACCACGCAGAGAAGAAACCTATGATACTTTGAAGAGGATTTCATCCCAAAGGAAGCTTGAGCTTGCACTCAAAAAGACCGGCTTTTGTGACTTAAAGTCACCCTTGGAACATAACCCTTCTCAGGCAAGGAGCGGACTACAAAATTTGCTTACTCCTCAGGGAGAAGATTTCCCCAGCACGCGTTCCAGATGTGACAAAGGAAAATAGAGGAATAATTCACCTTCCAGAGTGGGGAGCCAGGAGACACCAAGAACAAAAACAGACGGGACATCTCTTCCCGGGGAACAGAAGTGGGGTTTCATCTGGAACATTCTGGGTAGTCTTCACAGTGACTGCGAGTTCCAGAACTGGCTTCATCTCTTTATAATCTACGGATCATGGTGCGTGGGGAGAAAATAACCTTTCTTTTAAGTTCGTCTTTCTCTGTGAAATGGAGTAGAACCCCGTGGTCCTCACCCCACACGGCCATGTTCCAGCCCGCCTTTTGTTGGGGGAAAAACTAACCAACGAATAAGTTTAATCAGAGAAGTGAGAAAACGCAAAAACAAAGGAAAACGGTCAAAGAAGACCCGATCATAACAGCTTAGCCATTAAGCACAGCCAAGGACGCTTAGTCCCTCCTCAGGGGCTGATACTCTGAGCCATATCCTGGGAGCTGTCTTGCAGATACTGAAACCCCAACCAGGTGGAGAAGTTAAGTACATGATGGGCAGACTGTACCCATGACATAAACGGCCACAATTCCGAGCACTGGCCTCAGAGAAATGGGAACAAACCAACCATGGAACTACAGACTGACTGTACTTAATCAAGATGACGCTGGTCAGACCACCGATGACCAGTTTCAAGATGACAGTTAGGGCCGACTGTGCTGTTTCTGCATGTAGCCCTCTCCCTCAGCCTATAAAACCTCCAGCCCCTTGATTGTCAGGGGGTGGGAGGGAGCTGGCCTTTGGACAGATGTCCACCCTCCTGCTCCACTTACTGACTGTACTTAATCAAGATGACGCTGGTCAGACCACCGATGACCAGTTTCAAGATGACAGTTAGGGCCGACTGTGCTGTTTCTGCATGTAGCCCTCTCCCTCAGCCTATAAAACCTCCAGCCCCTTGATTGTCAGGGGGTGGGAGGGAGCTGGCCTTTGGACAGATGTCCACCCTCCTGCTCCACTGCTGGCATCCAAAATAAAGCAAACTTTCCTTTCCACCAACCTGGCCTCTGCTGGCTTCTGAGCAGGGAACAGCCAGACCTCACTTTCGGTTACGTCTGTACCAAGAGGAGGCTCATTCTTATCGGAGACCCCGAACTTTGTGCTGGATGGGAGTTTGGGGGTTGTTTTCCTCGACTGTGGATTGAGGACGAGGGGAAAGGATATTTGGTTATGGGAAGAGTGGTCTACGGCCAGATCCGTGACTGTTGCTAATAATGCATGATAGGTCGCTTCAGTCGTGTCCAAATCTGTGTGATGACTGTTAACTGGTATCAATTCCTTCTCCTTTCAGACTCACAAACAATGGCGTTCACCCTCCTGGGAGGTCGCAGGCAGCCCCGTGACCTGCTTTGGCTAATTTGTTGTGAAGAGAAATGATGTCACTTCTGGGAAGATGCCTTTCCTGGCAGGCACTTCATGATCGTTTTGGAAGCTCATGTTGGTAAAGAGGTGCCATACACAAGTCAAGCGGAGGCCACTGTTCTGGCGTCTTCTCAGCCCTCGTACATGAGAAACCAGTTCTGTCTTAGGCCACTTGAGTTTCTTTCTTTGTTACTCTAGCATGACTTAGACCAACCTGACTCACGCAGGATCAATACTACAATCTGAATAATAAGGATGTTCATTGATGTTTCTATCTCCTTGTGTGAGGACGAGGGGAAAGGATATTTGGTTATGGGAAGAGTGGTCTACGGCCAGATCCGTGACTGTTGCTAATAATGCATGAGAGGTCGCTTCAGTCGTGTCCAAATCTGTGTGATGACTGTTAACTGGTATCAATTCCTTCTCCTTTCAGACTCACAAACAATGGTGTTCACCCTCCTGGGAGGTCGCAGGCAGCCCCGTGACCTGCTTTGGCTAATTTGTTGTGAAGAGAAATGATGTCACTTCTGGGTAGATGCCTTTCCTGGCAGGCACTTCATGATCGTTTTGGAAGCTCATGTTGGTAAAGAGGTGTCATACACAAGTCAAGCAGAGGCCACTGTTCTGGCGTCTTCTCAGCCCTCGTACATGAGAAACCAATTCTGTCTTAGGCCACTTGGGTTTCTTTCTTTGTTACTCTAGCATGACTTAGACCAACTTGACTCACGCAGGATCAATACTACAATCTGAATAATAAGGATGTTCATTGATGTTTCTATCTCCTTGTGATGACTGAACTCCTTTTCTGCTGTTCCATTTTGAAAGAAGTTATCTAATAGATAATCTAACAAATGATAGCTGCAAGCCAGCTCGCAATAATCTGCTGCGTTATTTTTATGTCTGGTTAATCTTTCCTTCGAAATAAAAGAGTAATTTCAACTTTATTCAAATTTCGGTTTTTATGAGCAGTCAAATACCAATAGTTTGAGTCAAAAAGAAAAACAATTACATTCTAAATCTTTATATTAAGTATAAGGTTCTTTCTCAAAAATAAAGACAGTAGATAAGAGTAATCTTCTTGAGTTATTCTGTTTTAAAAAGAAAGACCATGCCTGGAACTTCAACGTGATTATAGCCTACTCTTCAGCATGAATTCACCTACCTCAAACCCCAGGCATTTCGCTTGATCTGGTGAGGGAAAAAAGTTCTGTAGACCAAGAAAATGCCTTAGCAATAAAATATGTGAGAAATACTCTGACAGTTCTCCCAATCTTTTTCCCCTGGCTATAAAACGCATTTCTTCTCCTCCCCAACTCTGCTGTCACTTTGAAAACCATCCAATAAATTGGTCATACCTATCACAGTTACCCGTAGGCAAAAAAGAGAGAAAAACAGAGAGACATCGGTTCGTGAATTGAGATTAGGGTACCTTTGCCCAGATCTAATAAATTCTTTAAAGACACACGTTAACACTCTCCAAGGCCAAACAGGAAACACATAGTCATCTCCTTATGGGTAGAAATATTTCAAACAAGCCCCCTGCAAATTCATTACCATCAGAATGTCCTGTTGCCAGAAAGGGTAGATTCCACCAGCCTTTGGCTGACAAAGAATGGCTCTCTGCAGTGTTGCTTGTTACAGAAACCCATGTGGCACTCTTCAGCTCAGACTGAGACGTTGGGCAATTATCCTTCAGCTCATCATCTGAGGGCATCAGCAGTGGTACACGTTTTAGTTAGAGCTGCGTTCGAGGCAATTTACCTGTAGGAGCCACCAGTCTCTACCCACTAATAAAGGCTTTCCAGGTTCCCCAGTGGTACAGCTGGAGAGCTCCCGGAAGAAGGGTGTTTACACCTTGGGGCACAGCCAGAACGTGAAGGCTCCCGGACGGATCACGAATTGCCAGGCGTGCATGCATGTCCCGGGTACAGGGTGGACCCTACAGAATCGCATCCCGGCCCTTTGATTATGTGCTGTCTTGTCCCCGTCTGGAGGACTTTTCAGAGGCTGACAGAGCTTTTACAATTTAATTGGTGTTGACACCTTTTGAAGCCGTGCCTTGAGGCACTCGGGGTCACTGTGTGCTTTCTCTGCGTCTCTCTCGACGCCTCCTTTTGGGCACCTGGCAGCCTGCGGTGCCTGCCTGGCCCCTGCACTTCCTATTCACGCACAGACTTGTTCTGGGTCCTGTTACAAGCGCCCTTGTTAAATGCCCAGCAGGCAACAGTGAATGGAGGTTTTTGACTATGTGGGATTCGAGGCCTCTGGCAGTAGTGGAGAATAAACTATAAATATAAAAGTGGCCCTGTTGTGGGCTGTGTTATTATCACCAAGGATTTATTCCAGAGGTCCCCGGAGCTCAGCCACCATCTGCGCCTGCCTGTCGCGGCGGCAGGGCTGATGCTGAGGTTGGCACCCTCCTCTTCTGGACCGCTCGGACTGGAACTTCTCCTCCATCATTGGTCCAATTTGGTATCTCCCTCCTCCTTCCAGCGACACCGTCTCATAACGGGCATCATTAGGATGCTGACTTGCTCTCAGACCCTGTTATCTGAGTTTAAAAAAGAGACACACAGCAAGAACGGATCCTGCACTGTTTCCTCGGGTTCAGTTCTGTACGAGTGTCTTTTTGCCCCTCAAGAGGCGCGTTTAACAGGCACCTGAGTTCTCACTTGCCAACTGTGACAGGCTGTATTTAGAATATCAAGATTTCCAGTCACTGTTACGAACTTCAGGCCATCAAGCAAATTTTCTTGTTCACAAACCCCGTTAAAAAATATCCTTGTCTATGGAAGTGTTGACATTTCTGGCAAGGTATTTGGTTCCCCTAACCATCAAATTTACTCAGTCTGCTGCTGCTGCTAAGTCACTTCAGTCGTGTCCGACTCTGTGTGACCCCATAGACGGCAGCCCACCAGAGTGAAGGAAATGGCAACCCACTCCAGTGTTCTTGCCTGGAGAATCCCAGGGACGAGGGAGACTGGTGGGCTGCCGTCTATGGGGTTGCACAGAGTCAGACATGACTGAAGTGACTTAGCAGCAACAGCAGAGTGAAAATAATAAATCAAATGGATGTCTGAATTTTTTTAATAGTTTTTTTAAAAAGGCTATCAATTCCTTATTAGATCACTGTCCTAGAAGATAAAATATATCAGGGAAATATAGTACATTCCAAAAAAAAAAAAAAAACTGAGTGGTTATAAGACACACTTAGATGGATTACATAATGCACTGCCTTGTAATTTTCAAAGAGGTATAAAACATACTCCAGTGTCACCGTTTGAATAAAAATGGTGACTATAGGAAACTGTGCAACTAAAAAGAATTTTTAAAGTTAAAAAAAAGCACTGTCTTCAATGTTCATATGGTTACACACTAAATCAACTGAATTTTCAGGTCTTTATAAAAATCAAGTTTTAAATAAAAATATAAATGTCATCAGTCATAATTTTCCAGGGAGCAGTATGAGGACAATTCACAACCACCATGGTCTCTGTTTAAAACCATGTTGCCAGCGCAGGATTTAAAAGAGACATCCTTTGTCTCAACAAGAAATAATTAACTTTCTTCAAAACAAAAGACACAGCTGAAAAAAGAATAAATAAACCAAAATATCAAGAAAGGATTCTTACCTGGATAAAGAGACATTTGGAGGACAAACTCATCTTCCACCTGTGAAAAGCTCTTAGAAATGAAAGCTCGTCTGTTATTCTTTCAATACAGCAAAGCCAGGGGAAGATGAAACCTCTTCTGGTTACACTTAGCAACAAGGAGCAAAATTAAAAGTGCTCATGAACCTGTGAGTGATAAACGGCATTAGGTTTTACAAGGTTGAAAGGAGGCTTCAGCCAGGCTGTTCCTTTTCTGTAGAACATCAGACGTGGACAGGAGAGCATCACCTGTTAGTCTATCTCAAGGCCTGGTGCGTCCATCACCCTCTGTGTCACTTGCGAGTCCTGTGAGTAGAGGAAGCCGCTTGGTTTCTTTGAGGCTCAGTTTCTTCATCTGAGCAGTGGGACTACCTATTTCTGTAGGTTGCTGTGAGTAATAAATCAGATAATGCACGTGCCAGGGTCCGTGACATAGCCACGAAGCAGTTAACGTTTCACTGGGGTTTGGGGAGGAGCAAGGTTGGTTTTGTGGGGGGGAGGTTTGTTGTGTTTGTTGCTGTTTTGAGATGCCACATCATATTTTCTCCTTTGCACCACAGAAGCCATCATTCATCCTGGATGAAAACTGTAGAACCTTCTGCAGAGGCACTACGCCCATTGTGGAATTCTGGAGCAAGCATCAGAACCGGCATCAGGAAACTGTAGTTCTCTAGGTTGGATACTGGCTGGTATAGTATCTACGGGTGGAGAGGATGTTTAGGAATTGCTTCAGAGGTGTCGCGATAAACCTTTTTCATGAAGGCACTTGTGTGCAAGTGAACCTCCAGAGAGAAAAGAGAGTTCAAAAATTCCAGGTAAGAAATTGTGAATCATGAAATCCTTGCAGATGGATATGGAGAGAAACCCACCTGGGATGATAGGATTGGGGATGAACAAAGCAAACCAGTAGGACGGTTCTGCATCTACGCTCCGACGTCGGTGGCAGCGGGATGTCCGCGTGATGTCGCTCATATATCCGTGTATTGTACTCCTCCAAGTGCCTATTTCCAGGCCCCATGCTGGGGATATTGAGAGGAATAAAACATAATTTATGTCCTTAAGCTCATACTCTAGAAAGCACCTTCCTCCTGCCACCCCTACCAAGACCTGCCTTCCCCTGTCATTATCTATCAAAATAACGACACACTTCGTTGACTGTATTTGCTTACTGATCTGCCTCTTCACTTTAGTCTGCAACATCCAGGGAGAGCAGAAAGTGAACGTGTTGGTCATTCAGCTGTGACCCCATGGACTGTAGCCCGCCAGGCTCCTCTGTCCATGGCATTCTCCAGGCAAGAACACTGGAGTGGGTCGCCACGCCCTTCTCCAGGGGATCTTCCCGACCCAGGGATTGAACCCAGGTCTCCTGCATGGCGGGCAGATCCTTTCCCATCTGAAAAGCCCAAGGGAGAGCACAGGGTGTTGCATCCGATACCTCTGCATCTGCGCGGTGCCTGGGTCTTTAGTCAGTGGGCATTTAACAAACGCTTATGAGGCACGTGTTAATGAGTGGATGAAGGAATGAATGAGAGAATGAGTGAACACACATGAGAATGGCCTGTAAGGATGAGTTCACAGGTAGAGAGTGAGGGTCATCATCACTTTTCAGGTCTCACAGAGGCATCCTCCGATGCCACTAAAAGGGGCCTCCTCTGAGTACAGAGCACAGTGTAAATTCTTTATGTATTTTATACAATGACTTGCTTAGTCCTTGTCTGAAGACTGCACACCAACAGGCACTCTGCCACTCCTGTTCTCCTCCCAGTCCTTAGCACCGGGCCAAGTGCCTATCATGTGGAAGGAGCTAAATCAACACGTGCTGAATGAGTTAATGGATTGCCCATGATAGAAAACTAGGATCCGGGGGCACATTTCAGAGGAAGGATTAGGAAGAGCTCAGTTGGCCCAGGCAGGGGGTGGGGGGAGATGTCGAATCTGAGATTAAAGCAAGCACGGCCAAGTGAAGCTCCCTGGCAAGTTGCTGTAAGAGTCAGCTGGGAACCAGAGCCGGTGTCTCAGATACAGACATGAGAGTCACCCCTTCTCCTGGTTTAGGACCCGACTCAGAGCAGATGGTAAGTAAGTGATTCTTGAGAGGTTGCTGAAGGCGGAAGTTCTTGAGCTAAAGATCAGAGGAGCAAGGGAAGGAACATGTATTCTTCACTGACACATTTTCTTTTATTACTCTTAAAAAAATAAACAGAAGTCCAAACTCATAAAAAGATAGAAAAAATTAAATAGAATATGGAGACACAACAGACCCTGTATAGCCAAAGCAGTCTTGAGAAAGAAGAATGGAGCTGGAGGAATCAACCTTCCTGACTTCAGACTATGCTACAAAGCTATAGTCATCAAGACAGTATGGTACTGGCACAAAAACAGAAATATAGATCAATGGAACAAGATAGAGAACCTAAGCTACCTGTGGGTAGCCTACTTTGGAGAAAGGAGGCAAGAATATTTAATGGGACAAAGATAGCTTCTTCAGTAAGTGACGCTGGGAAAACTGGACAGCTATGTGCAAAAGAATGAAATTAGATCACCACCTAATGCCACATGTAAAGATAAACTCAAAATGGCTTAAAGACATAAATGTAAGACCAGAAACTATAAAACTCTTAGAGGAGAACAGAGGCAGAACACTCAATGACGTGAATCAAAGCAAGATCCTCCATGACCCACCTCCTAGAGTAATGGAAATAAAAACAAAAATATGCAAGTGGGACCTGATTAAACTTAAAAGCTTTTGCAAAGCAAAGGAAACTTTAAGCAAGGTGAAAAGACAACCCTCAGAATGGGAGAAAATAATAGCAAAGGAAACAACTGATGAAGAATTAATTTCTAAAATATACAAGCAGCTCATATAACTCAATACCAGAAAAGCAAACAGCCCAATCAAAAAGTGGGAAAGGGACCTGAAGAGACATTTCTCCAAAGAACACACACAGATGGCTAACAGACACATGAAAGAAGATCAACATCACTCATTATCAGAGAAATGCAAATCAAAACTACAATGAGATACCACCTACCCAGGCAGAATGGCCATCATCAAAAAGTCTACAAACAGCAAATGCTGGAGAGGGTGTGGAGAAAAGGGAATGCTCTTGCACTGTTGGTGGGAAAGTAAACTGATACAGCCACTGTGGAAGAAGGTATGGAGACTGCTTAAAAAGCTGGGAATAAAACCAGCCTATGACCCAACAATCCCACTCCTAGGCATATACCTTGAGGAAATAAAAACTGAAGAAGACACATGTACCCCAGTGTTCACCGAAGCACTATTTACAATAGCTAGAACATGGAAGCAACGTAGATGTCCATGAGCAGATGAATGGATAAAGAGGCTGTGGCACATATACTCAGCCATAAGAAGAAACACATTTGGATCTGTTCTAATGAGGTGGACAAAACTGGAGCCTATTATACAGGGTGAAGTAAGTCAGAAAGAGAAAGATAAGTATCGTATACTGACACATATATCTGGAATCTGAGAGATGCACTGATGGATTTATTCTCAGGGCAGCAGCAGAGAAACAGAGGGAACAGATCTATGGACACAGTGGAAGGAGGGGAGGGAGAAGGGAAGATGTATGGAGAGAGTAGCATAGAAACTCACAACACCATACATGAAACAGATAGCCAGCGGGAATCTGCTGTGTGACTCGGGGAATTCAAACAAGGGCTCTGCGACAGGCTGAACAGTGGGGTGGCGAGGGCGATGGGAGGGAGGGGCGTGGGTGTGCCTATGACTGATTCTTGGTGATGTACGACAGAAAACCACAACACTCTGTAAAGCAATTATCCTTCAGTTGAAAAAATAAGTAAATAAACAGAAGTCCAGACTCATAAAAAGACAGAAAAAACTAAATCGAAAGCCAAAACTTTGCCTTCCATGATAACCGAATCCAGCTATCTCTATATATACAGTAGATACGAACAACCTTCAGTAAAAAAAATTGTCAAACTACTGGTTGTTTCTAAATAATCATTCTTTTTAATGAAAGCCTTAGTTGAACGTATTAAAACCACCGTTTACAATATTCAACCCTGTATTAATTGAGAGACATTTAAAACTCAAAGCACGTGGAAGGGACTTCCCTGGCAGTCCAGTAGTTAAGAATTCACCTTCCAAGGCAAAGGACGTGGGTTCAATCCCTGCTCAGGGAACTAGACCGCACACGCTGCGGGAAAACTAAGCCTGCGCACCACAGCTGGAGAAGCCCACGTACCGCAACAACGACCCAGCACAGCGAAAGGTAACAGTAACAATTACAGTAATAATAAAAGCAAAGCATGTGGACTGACTCACATTGTTCTGTCAGAGAAAGAACTTCATTCTCCCCTTTTCTGTGCCTTTACACGACTACGTTAAGAAATGCCTTTTCATTCTACTTTTACCGTGTTGTAGTTGAAGATTGTAAAGTAACAGAGCAAGAAGGAATCTAAGCGATCCCCTAGCCTGCTGTCTGTATTTTACAGGAGGGACATTTAAGCCAAGGCAGGAAAATAACCATTTTTACAAACTTTTCCGTGTACTTTTGTTCTGTTGTTCAAATCTGAAAATCAAATGACTGTGGATTTTCCACTTTAGTTTCTAAGAATCTTAGAGGGAAACTGTCCACACATGGTTCTAAGCCTCTAGGCATGTGCTTTCTGTCTCTGAACTGTCTTAATTTTTAGTAAGAACATTCATCGTGAGTTGTGAACTAATCAATAAGCCACTCTAATCCATTTCGAAAGGAGGCGAGGTAGCTACAATAGTAATTACTTGGAGAATAAAAATGTTACTCAAGAATGAATTATTATAACACGCTCAGCGAATGGGGCTCACGCTCAGAAAAGAATATTTCTTCTCTCCAACATAACCAGGAGGTATTCCAAAATGCATGTGTGTTTTAGAAAAACATCAGAAGCAATTGCACCTATGGCGATAAAGTGAAGACAGTGGCTGGGGAAGAGCGGCGCCGTTCTCAGCGTCGTGACTGAGAAGAGGCTGGCTTCAGAGCGGCTGTAAACACCGTGTGACCCTCTGTTATTGCTCAGTTGCTCGGTCATGTCTGACTCGTGAGTCTATGGCTCCTCTGCCGTGGGATTTCCCAGGCAAGAATGCTGGAGTGGGCATGTGAGGAGAGAGGGAGCAGGCACATTCTCTCTGAACAGGTCAGTGTCATTTGACTTACATCAAATATCCTGAAATGAACTAACAAGTTAGATGAGTATTCAATGTCCAGCCTTAGCTCGTCTTACCGAAATTCTCCAGCCCAGTTTCCTTATTTTTAAAATGAGGAGTAATAATATCGAAACGGAGCAGGACCCTATGGTCCTTGCCCCCAAACCCCACCACCATGCCCTCTGCCTGCCTTTTGCCTGCGGGAAGCTTTAGTCAAAGACTAAGTTTAATCAGAGCAGTGAGACATGCTGAAACAGAGGGAAACGGTCAGGAGACTAAACAATAGTAATGTAGGCATTAAGCACAGTCGAGGACCGTTAGCTCTTTCTCGAGGGCTGTAGATAATGTTCTGAGCCATATCCTGTGAGCTGCCTTATGGACCCTAAAACCCCAGGTGGAGAAGTTAACCACACGATGACCAGACTGTACCCAGGACATGAGCTGCCAAGATTCCAGGAATCGACCGCACAGAAGCGGGAAGAAGTGCACCCTGGAAGTGAGACTCAGTTCAGTTCAGTCGCTCAGTCGTGTCCGACTCTCTGCGACCCCATGAACCGCAGCACGCCAGGCCTCCCTGTCCATCACCAACTCCCGGAGTTCACCCAGACTCACATCCATCGAGTTGGTGATGCCATCCAGCCATCTCATCCTCGGTCGTCCCCTTCTCCTCCTGCCCTCAATCCCTCCCAGCATCAGAGTCTTCTCCAATGAGTCCCCTCTTCGCATGAGGTGGCCAAGGTCTGGAGCTTCAGCTTTAGACTAACTGTACCTAAAACAGCCAAGATGATCCTGGTCAGACACTGAAGGCCAGTTGAAGATGGCGTGGGAGATGGTCATGCTCTTTCTGCATGTAACCCCCTACTCTGTCCATAAAAGCTCTCACTCCCTGCTTGGTTTTTTTGTGTGTCAGGGGTTGGGGTGGGGCAGGGAGGAGTCGGCCTTTGGACAGATGTCCACTGCCCTTCCCCCAAGTTACTGGCATCTGAAATAAAGCAAACCTCCCTTTCCACCAAGCGGGCCTGTTTACTGGCTTTTGAGCGGTGAGCAGCCAGACCCCCTATGCATATATTTCAGTAACAAGAGAACTTATGTATAACATAGTCATGGAAAGTTAATTTATATCTTTTTAAACAGTGTCAGTAATGGGGCTTGTTATTACCAGTATTCTGTATTAAGCATCAGTTATGCTGCGGCCAGATTTGAGGTTTAAGAACCAAATTAATATGAGACATGGTCCTTCAGTTTTAAAAAAACTAAAATAAACAGCACTGAAAATATGTATACCATTAGGTTTATCTAGGAAGATGAGGCTTTAGATTATTTTTAAATTAATGAATTTAATTTAGTGCCATGTTATCTCAATGAAATTGAGCTTTAGAAATATAGACTTAGGAAAAACGTCTTGTACTGTGCTGGAGTAGTTACAGAAGTTTCCTGAGGAAACTGGAACTGAATATGAATGTGATAGATTATATCCAGTAACAATTTCATGATACATTCATTATTTTCTGGTGGCCCTTTATTCTGAATGTTCAAGAAGACACTTCAACCTGCTTATTTAACTTATATGCAGAGTACATCATGAGAAACGCTGGGCTGGAAGAAGCACAAGCTGGAATCAACATTGTCAGGAGAAATGTCTATAACCTCAGATATGCAGATGCTGCTGCTGCTGCTGCTCCTAAGTCGCTTCAGTCGTGTCTGACTCTGTGAGACCCCATAGATGGCAGCCCACCAGGCTCCCCCATCCCTGGGATTCTCCAGGCAAGAGCACTGGACTGAGTTGCCATTTCCTTCTCCAATGCATGAAAGTGAAAAGTGAAAGAGAAGTCACTCAGTTGTGTCCGACTCTTTGCGACCCCATGGACTGCAGCCCACCAGGCTCCTCCATCCGTGGGATTTTCCAGGCAAGAGTACTGGAGTAGGGTGCCATTGATGTACTCTGCATATAAGTTAAATAAGCAGGCTGACAATATACAGCCTTGACGTACTCCTTTTCCTATTTGGAAGCAGTCTGTTGTTTCATGTCCAGTTCTAACTGTTGCTTCCTGACCTGCATATAGGTTTCTCAAGAGGCAGGTCAGGTGGTCTGCTATTCCGATACTTTCTTTCTCTCAGTAGACATAGAGTAAAAAAATAGTTTATCCTGTAATAGCAGGTTGCAGTTTTTGAAGTTTCACAGTTAAAGATGTGATCCTATCGTACATTTTGAGTTTTTCATTTTAGTTTTTCATGTTAAATAGCAAATACTTCTGAAAGTATTTTCCCCCCATTAAAGAGGGTCACCCTCTGTAATTTCACACCTTCCCTTGATAAAACTCCAGTAATCCGTGCCGTGAGGGCAAGTGGGGGCCCCCGACTTGCCCATTGAAACTACCTCCAGAAAAGCAGGTCAGACAGTGTCCTTGGAGTTACTGAAACCTGACACATTATTTAATTTAACAAATAGTTATCGAGGCCCTGGTGTTGCAGGACATAGCTGTAAATAAAACTAAAAACCTGATCTCGTGGGATTACATTCCAGTAGAGACCAACATCAGGGCTTCCCCGGTGGCTCAGCTGGTAAAGAATCCGCCTGCAATGCGGGAGACCTGAGCTTGACACCTGGGTTGGGAAGATTCCTTGGGGAAGGCACCAGCTACCCTCTCCAGTATCGTGGTCTGGAGAATTCCAGGGACTGCATAGTTCAGGGGGTCGCAGAGTCAGATACAACTGAGTGACTTTCACTTTCGCTTCAGAGAGCAACATCAAACCAACCATCAAAAACAACTGTCATGTCAGGGTGGAGATAACCGCTTTTCTTTTTGCCTGAGCAGGCATTGAACCCGGTCCCTGGCTATGAGACCACAGAGTCCTAACCACTGGACCACCAAGGAGGTCCTCTTCATTATTCCTGAATTACTTCTAAGCAGAGTAAGTTTTGTGTTACCGACAGATGCGCAGGTTTCTGGCCTGTCAGATAGTGATTCGATCGACCTGCCTTCTCTAGCTCTGGGAGGCCAGTTTTCTGTTATGCACTCGTTTCAACATTCCTTTACTCCAGATAAGTTTGTGTTTCTGGCCTTCTTTTAGGAATCAGTTCTAACATCTGTCTGATTCCCCCACGAGTTAAATAAATCCTTTACATGTCCTCACTTTTATAACTGTATCAGAGTCATGATCTTACCCTTTTTGGAGAATTAGCTTTAAACTCTTCCACTTAAACAGTGTCCCTAGGGCCTGTAGATCAGCTTCAGACTCCTTCCTATGATATCCCCGGCCCCTGCCAAGCGGCTTCCTAATTCAACCCCATGCTCCCAGCCGCCCTGCTCCAGACAGCCTAGGCTCCAGTTAAACCGCCAGCTGGGATTTGCACAAAGGACGCTGTTTTCCTTTTTAACTGGAGCATACTTGCTCTACAATGTTGTGTTAGTTTCTGCTCTACACAACGCTGATCGACCTGCCTTCTCTAGCTCTGGGAGGCCAGTTTTCTGTTATGCACTCGTTTCAACATTCCTTTACTCCAGATAAGTTTGTGTTTCTGGCCTTCTTTTAGGAATCAGTTCTAACATCTGTCTGATTCCCCCACGAGTTAAATAAATCCTTTACATGTCCTCACTTTTATAACTGTATCAGAGTCATGATCTTACCCTTTTTGGAGAATTAGCTTTAAACTCTTCCACTTAAACAGTGTCCCTAGGGCCTGTAGATCAGCTTCAGACTCCTTCCTATGATATCCCCGGCCCCTGCCAAGCGGCTTCCTAATTCAACCCCATGCTCCCAGCCGCCCTGCTCCAGACAGCCTAGGCTCCAGTTAAACCGCCAGCTGGGATTTGCACAAAGGACGCTGTTTTCCTTTTTAACTGGAGCATACTTGCTCTACAATGTTGTGTTAGTTTCTGCTCTACACAACGCAAATCAGCTGTGTGTACACACGTATTGCCTCCCTCTTGAGCCTCCCACCTACCTCCCCCAACTCCACCCCCCAGGTCATCGCAGAGCTCCGAGCTGGGCTCCCCGTGTTACACAGCAGCTTCCCACTAGCTGTCTATTTTACCTGTGGTCATGTGTATACATCAGTGCTGCTGTCTCAGCTCAGTTGCTCCCTTCCCTTCCCTACCTGTGTCTGTAAGTCCGTTCTCTATATCTGCATCTCTATTTCCACCCTGCAAAGCGATGCTTTTTTATATGCTATGCCTTTCCCTCTGGTGTTTCTCTCATTCTTGGTCTGAAAGATCCTGTAGGAGAAGAAAACATCTTCCCTGATTCTCCTACGGTCCCTGGCTAAGCCTGAACATTAAACTGACAAAGACAGGTTGAGAGGAGAAAAGTGTACAAATTTGAACGCATTTTTACTGTGGTGTAGCTTTCACCACAGCATAAAGACCCCAAGAAATGACCTGAGCAGGAAGACAGACAGACAAGAAATTTGTGAAGAACTGTTGAGTAGGTAAGGGGATTGGGCAAAGGGGAGTGAATGGTGGAGGAGTAACAGGGAAGACGAGGGTGAGTCTAACGAGGTTTACTGACACCGATTTCTCAGCCCCCAAACTCCCCAGCTCTGCAGGTGAGAGTGTGTCCACTCCTGGCGCGGGGACGGCATCTTCCACGTGGGAGTTTCGTGAACTTTCTCAGGGAAGAAGGGGAGGGCGAGGCCGCTCAGAGCGCCCTTCCTGCTCCTCCTGCTTCCTACACGCCTTCACCTTACGAGTCTGAAATGCCAGGGTGCCAGATCTCGGGGGAGCCTGTGCTGAACCCCAGCCACGCCTTTTGCCACGTCAAGCCCTTCCCATCTCGAAGCAGAGACATCCGCTTCGTGTTACCTGCATTGTGCATTCAGCCTTCTCGTATCACCCTATGACCACATCACAATATGACATCGCCCTTTACAAATGTCTCCATAAAATACTTCGATTCAGAAGGATTAGAGGTTAAAGCGTCTGCCTGCAATGCGGGAGACCTGGGTTCGATCCCTGGGTCGGGAAGTTCCCCTGGAGAAGGAAATGGCAACCCACTCCAGGATTCTTGCCTGGAGAATCCCATGGACGGAGGAGCCTGGTGGGCTACAGTTCACGGGGTCGCAAAGAGTCGGACACGACTGAGCGACTTCACTTAATCACTTAATCTTATGCTCAGCTTACCATGATAACCGCAGCATATGTCACACTTTCAGTCAACCGAGAACTATTTATTGGACACCTGAGAAATGGATCGGCCTGCACAGGATATGATCAGACTGCAATGGATGAGACACAGCCTTTGTCCCCAAGGAACTCATGGTTTAATTGAAGGCAAGACCCAAATCTTGCATTTTTAGTGAAATGATTATCAATGACTATCAAACATAAAAATGTGCCCAACTTAGTATTTTTTTTTTCTTTTTAATTTCCCATTATCATCACATGACCTTTCTGGCCTATACTAAGTAATCATTTGAAATTGTTTCCCCAGGTGAGAAAGTCATCCTTTTGGGTAAAGTTGAACATAAATACAAGCTCCAAGCAGTTATCTACAACTGGGTTTAGCTGCATAAGCTTTTGGCAAATGACAGGGTGAGATGGCTTGTTTGAGGAGCTGAGGGTCTGAACTAGCTCGGCTTCTCCCTTTGTTCATGTCTTGTTCCAGAGAATCAGTCCCTAAGAAACACAGTTTGCTCAAATTATTAATCAAATTAATTATTGGATGGATGATTGATGGATGGATCAGTGGGTGGATGCCTGAATTAATGTGAGCTAGACTCAGTGGCAAGAGCTGGGCTGTTAATTTGCTTGCTCTAAAATATAGCTCAGTATCCCCACCCAAAATGCATCAGGTCTCTTTGGAGCCACCACCCTGAGCTGCCTTTCTGATGCAAGTTGGACGAAGCATCAAGATGTTGACATGGATTCCCCCTCTGCAACCCTGACGAGTGAGTTTAGCATTCAGTCAATTTCATTCTGTACTTGTGTGGCTTACTTCGGTTTATGTTTGACTGGTTAAGTTTCAGTTTAAAGACTAAGAATGTTTTATTCCTTCATTTACTATGTCTTGGGAAGTTGAACCTGAGAATGAAGACTAGCCACACAAATTACCATTGATGGGGGCAAGACATAAGGTATCCTGCATCGTCCTCACTCTAAATCTCCAGGGAGCTCAGAAAGGTGAGTTGCAGATAACTTCACTGCCCATTCCACAAACTTCCTAAGGATTCATCAATTTTTCCATAGAAAAGATCAAATGACAGTTTATACCCCCCAACTCTTTTTGAATTCTGTAATGACTTTCCTTTTTTATTGGAGTATAGCTGGTTGAAAATATTGTGTTAGTTTCAGGTGTACAGCAGAGGGATTCACGTATGCTGCTGCTAAGTTGCTTCAGTCATGTCCGACTCTGTGTGATCTCATAGACGGCAGCCCACCAGGCTCCCCCATCCCTGGGATTCTCCAGGCAAGAGTCCTGGAGTGGTGTGCCATGCCTTCTCCGTAGTTATGCATATATATATGTGTGTGTGTATATATATATATTTCTTCTTCAGATTATTTTCCCTTATAGGTTATTACAAAATATCGAGTATATTTCCCTGTGCTCTACAGTGGGCCTCTTATCTGTTTTATATATAGTAGTGTGTATATCTCAATCCCTGCCTCCTAAGTTACCCATCCCCTATTCCATTCCCCTTCGGTAAACGTATGTTTGCTTTCTACGTCTGTCCCCACGCTTTTTAAACCCTTAGCTCCAAGTCCTACTCTAGCTACGCCCACTAGTCATATTATGTTATGGTCCCTACATAGTGCTAGCTCAGCCTCTACATGGAAAGACTGACCTCAAACCCGACTTCAGCCGCGGATAGACGTCCGGCTCCCCCGCTGCTGTCTGACACAGCGCTGAGGCTGTCTGCCCTGGCAGGCTTCTCTTTTCCTGCAGTAAATCAAACCCTGCTGAGCCTTGCTGCAGATTGGTGGCGGTTTCGTCGCAAAGCCGTGTCTGACGCTTGCGACCCCAAGGACGGCAGCCTGCAGACCCCTTTGGCGCCACTTTGTAGAACTAGGATTCCGCACTTGGATCAAGCACGCGGTTTCTAGAGACACACGTGGAGTCAGCAGAGAGAGAGGCCATTCCGTGTGTAGCTGGCCCGGTGAGCTGTCTCTTAGAGTCAGGGAGGAAGCGAGTGTCAGTTACTCAGTTGTGTCCGACTCTTTGCGACCTCCTGGACCATAGCCCGCCCGGCTCCTCTGTCCATGGAATTCTCCAGGCAAGAGTACTGGCGTGGGTAGCCATTTCCTTCTCCAGGGGACCTTCCAGGGTCTCCTGCCTTGCAGGCAGATTCTTGGCGTCTGAGCCCTCAGGGAGGAAAGCCCCCACTGAGTCTGCTGAGCCCCAACGCCCACGGAGGAGCAGCACCTCCTCCTGGTTATTCGTCTTTCTTACGGTGGAGAATCCTAGCTCCACAGGACGCCTCCTTCATTAGTGCTTAACAGCATCCACAGATGGGTAGAATTTATCTGTACCTGGACAGAATAATAACCTCTGAAAATAATATCCAACCCTCAGGGCCAAATGAGGATTAAATGAGTTAAAAGATATCCACTGGAGACAGTCAGATAGAGTGAAGGACGACAGAAAGAGAAAAGCAGATACTGAGTATTAGTGTGTCCAGGTGGGATCCGGAAGCATGGTATAGATGGTCTTATTGGCAAAGGCGTAGAGAACAAGCTTATGGGTATACCAGTGGGGGCCAGGGGGCGGTGGCGGGAGGAATGGGGAGTTGGGATTGCCATGGACACACCACTGATGCTATGCATGAAACAGATGACTAACGAGGGCCTGCTGTGCAGCACAGGTGGCCGCCCCACACGGGGAGGGAGTCCGGAGAAGAGGGCCTCCTACACACGGCTGGTTCATTTTGCTGTGCAGTGGAAACCAACACAGCATTGTGGAGCAACTAGACTCCAGTAAAAACGAATCTGAAAATAAAATAAAACGAAACATCTAGACCAAAACAAGACGTCAAGCTGCAGAGCAGAGCCCACCTCTTAAAAAAAAAAAAAAAGAATTCAGGCTGTGGGTGCAGGGGTGGGCAGGGCAGGAAGTCGAGGGCACGAGGCCAGGAGCGGGGAGGGGGATCTCCATGGGCGGTGGCTTTGTACCGGAGTGAGCAGTCACCAAGTCAAAACTTCACTTGCTTAATTTCTTTGCAGACACTGCAGATCACATTTATTGATACTAAGTCTTTTTTCCTTTTCGAAATTTGGAATTGGGAGATAGACCCTGGATCAGTGTTGCTCCGGGTCCTTGTGTTTCTAAATTTGTCTGAAGGCCCAAAGACAAGAGATCTCCAGTCTGACTTGCAGATTCGTGAGTCTGGCTGAGATTTCAGAGCGGGTTTTGGACTTCCCTGGTGGCTCAGACGGTAGAGCGTCTGTCTACAATGCGGGAGACCTGGGTTCGACCCCTGGGTCGGGAGGATCCGCTGGAGAAGGCAATGGCAATCCACTCCAGTACTATTGCCTGGAAAATCCCGTGGACAGAGGAGCCTGGCAGGTTACAGTCCACGGGGCCACAAAGAGCCGGACACGACTGAGCCACTGCACTTTGCTTCCCACCTGGCCCTCAAGACATTCACACAGTCAGTCTCAGAAACCTACTTCCTTCAGGCTCAGTTTCCAAAAAGGATGCTGAAGGAAAAATGTTTGTGAAAATACATGCAAAAAAGTCCCAGGAAGTTCAGAGTGCCTGCAGGAGGCAGCGAATTGGGCCCGCGGACCCGGCAGCTTTGCTGTGTCTCAGCAAAACGCCAAGAGGGCCTGCCCGCTTCCTTTTCATTATGCAGGCCTCAGCCAGAGCATAATCCAAGTTTAATGTTGCTTCTAGGCCTTAAGGAAAAGCAACAATTTTCTCTCTACAGAAATCTCTCTCTAGAGAAGATGTATGAATTATGTGTTATCTCTTCATAAACCTTTTCAAAAATACTGTAAGTATGAGGGTGATGCACTCAACCCATGAGAACTTTCTGACCCCCCCCCAAGAGGGAAGATGTTTCTTAAGAATACTGTGGGTGCAAGAAATACTTATTTCTAATTCTATTGCCCTCAAAAATTAAGAAAAGGAGTCCTTTTTTGAAATCTACTCAAAGCTTCAAATGTCAAACCCAAAACAAGGTGATGGGATTCAATTTTTTATTTACCCAAGGCAGAATGCAATTCTCTTGTCTGAAACATAGAGAAAACTTTTTCTCTTTGCCTTTGTAAAGTTGCTTAATGAACAGAAAAACTTGTCTCCTGATGCCACAGAGAAAAGTGTAAGGTAAGGAAGGGAAAGAAGAAAAAACAGAGAGTGGAGAAAGATATTCAAAATCCAGCTGTCATAAAGAGACTTTAACATGGCCACAACACAGAATTCAAATCACAATGCAGAATAAATAAAGCTCCCTGTTTATGCCACTGTAGGCTGAGGGTGGTGAGAATTCTCTTAACGATGCCACCGAGCAGCGTCGTTGCTTCTTATTGCAATTTGGGAAATAAATGCAACATAGCTTTCTCCTCTCCGCCTCATTTCTAAAATAAAACTCTAGTAAGGGAATAATCGAATCCGAGGGCCAGAATGCCAGATAAAAAATACAGAATAGTGCACACATGTAATGTATAATCCTCCCTTAAGATAAGCAAGTTTTCTTTTTAAAAAAAATGACATTGCTTGTAATCGTGCATTACAGAATGTTTGAAAAGATATAAACAAAATGAAAAATAAAATTCCTCTGGCAACAAATGCATTTATTCCAAGAGAAAAAAAGAATGACTCACACTATGGTATTAAATTCTGAGTGCATAAACAGGAGAGACTCATTTGATGTTAACATTTTAACTTTTTAAAAAAGGAAATAGCTTGTTTAAGCTGATTTGTCTTTAAAATTAAATAAGCTCTGTCATCTTATTTAAACCACAGGTTAATTTATTAAACCTACACAGGCAGAGGAGAAGTACACTTGAGCCTGGTGTATTTGAGACATTGCAGATTTTACATGGATGGAATTTGATTCAGTGAAGCGCCGCTCCATCCCTGTGTGGAACTAAATGGAGCTAACAAAGTAAAAACTGGTAAAAGTTTGCATTAGCATTTAGTCAGACAGTGGGAAAGCATGAACTTTCTTTGCTTGTCACAATTAGGTTTAAGCTTAGACCAGCAGCAGGAGAGAACAGGCTCACTTTGCAACATGCTCACCAACCTTGGGTATCCTTGCTTTATTGACTCTTACTAGTTTAAACCCCTCAAGGATGTTAGTGTTCTTTACCTTATAACTGTTAAATAGACAGGTAAGTGGAAACATACATAGATAGACACCATCTTCTGTTTGTTTTCAGACTTACTATGGCAAAGGTAAAATGCACAAAATTAGAGATCACAGTATATTGAATTTCCAAATACCCACCACTTTTAATTAATTTTTATTAGCATATAGCTGCTTTACAAGGTTCTGTTTTCTACCCCCATCATTCCTTAAGCCAGGTTGCCAGGCATTTCTGCTAAAAGAGCCTTGATATGCAGAAATGGAAAACTCTCACAAAGCATTGATTCCCAAGAATCAACGTTTAATGGCGTATAGATTTTATTATTGATCCCGTTTGCTATCTAACTAGAAGATGACTGCCTGAGTGCAGGGCATCCCTCTGCTTTGCTCACTGCTCTGTTTTCAGACTCAATGAGCTTGGCATACATGAGGTGCTCAGTAATTTGCTAAATGAATGAATAAAACCTTGCAAAGGGCTGCTCACCAACTCCTGGGAGCGTGGCAGATGCCCTGGGCCTGTCCTGTCCACACTGGGCCTCTAGAGACAGCACATTGACCACCAGCAGCTGGAGCAGATGTGGGTAAGGAAGCCGCATGGAGAGGCTTCACCACGGTGGTCATAGGAGGACGCTTTTCTATCTTTCCTCTCTGAACCTGAATTTTAAAGAATGACTAATAGACTTCCTAAGTCACCAACAGCCTTTTGGGATTGTGTTGATTTAGCCAGAAATATAAAAGAAAACTGAGATTAGCTGAACACATCAAGGTCTTCCAAGCCCCTATTGTGTTGTCATTTAAAGTTATGTTTAACCTCTGCCACTGATGTCTGCTCTTTACTGCTTGGTTACACTTACCAGACAATTATTATCTTCCAGTCGTATTGTCTCAGGAGCATGGCCTCCAGGGATGGAATAATTTTTTAACGCCATTTGTTAGGGATAAAATGTGAGGCAGGAAACAAGTCAAGATTCCGTGAGGCTGGGGCTTCCCCTGGTGGTCCAGTAGCTAGTGCGAGAGCTGGACATAAAGAGGACTGAGCGCCGAAGAGTCGATGCTTTGGAACTGCGGTGCTGGAGAAAACTCAAGAGTCCCTTGGACTGCAAGGAGATCCAACCCGTCCATTCTAAAAGAGATCAGTCCTGAATATTCATTGGAAGGACTGAGGCTGAAGCTGAAACTCCAATACTTTGGCCACCTGATGCGAAGAATTGACTCATTGGAAAAGACCCTGATGCTGGGCAAGATTGAAGGCGGGAGGAGAAGGGGACAACGGAGGATGAGATGGTTGGATGGCATCACCGATTCAACGGACATGAGTTTGAGTAAACCCCGGGAGTTGGTGATGGACAGGGAAGCCTGGCGTGCTGCAGTCCATGGGGTCGCAAAGAGTCAGACACAACTGAGCGACTGAATTGAACTAAAATGTAAGCTCTGTGAGGGCTCTGTCCTTATTTTGCTCACTATTGTAAACCAGGAGCATAGCACTCTGCTGGGTATATAGCAGATGTTCAGGAAATATATATCAGGAGGAATGGAGGGAGGGAAGGAAGGTGAGAAGGAGGAAGGGAGAGAGAGGTCAGGAGAGAGGGAGGGAGAAAAGCAGGGAGGGCAAGAATCTTGCCGTCATTGCTTCTGGTCTGGACAACTATCGCTGATTTTTTTTAAATCCCAGAGATCTGCTCTAGTGGATTCTTTCTCTGGTATCAGCCTCTTCCCCATGGCAGAATCTGGCTTAGAGCAGTTGTGTATTTGCCTAAAACTCCAGCAGGCTCCTACAACCTTTCTCCACATCCTATCACATCCAACTTCCTTTATATCCAAGTATCCCAGCCTGGGATTTCAGGCAAAGATGGAGAAAAAGGCCCTCTGCTCTATAAATTAAAGCTTCATAGCCTTTAACATTCCTGATTGACATAAATGCTGCAGTGAATAGATGAGGAATGTGTAAACACGGTTCGATTTCCTTCGCCATCAGCAGCCGGGCCCTGCAATACTGCGCTTCCAGAAGTGCTCTTTGACGAATGGCACCCCAGTGATGCAAGCAGCTGATGGCACCCAGAGCTGCAGAGGCAGTTGCCTGGCCTCCTAACTGGTTGATGGATCTGCAGAGCCTGAGCGAGAGGGACCCAGAATGGTAACTGCAGCCATCTTTCTCTTTTATGATTTCTCTTTCTTTTCATTAGGTTTGACATCTTGGAGATTGAGCTTTGTAACTAACTATTAGCCCAAGGCAAGGACTGGGAAAATGAGACTTTTCTGAGAAAGTGACCCCCACCCCCGAACAAAAGTGTGAACAACTGTACTTAGGACCTGCCATGAGAGGAACTTGGATGTAGATTTATGTTCAGACATTGCAGCTGATTTGATGAAGGAAAATGAAACCAGTCCCCTCTACACCTGCGGGCAGGGCCAGGGACTTTGAAAAAGAAATATTTCTATCCGTTCTATCTCTCTGTGTTGCGGGATTTGAAATGAAAGTCTGGGTCCACGCAGTATCCACAGAAGGTGAACTTCTGCCATCAGGGATGAGCTGGGAGAGGCGGGTCATGATAAACAAGACAAGAATAGGAAGGATTGGCACACTGCACCCCTTTCTCCAGGGTGAGGACCTTCCAGAGCGCCGTCTGTCTGGGGCGGATGTCCAGAAAGCCACCCACTGGCCTCTCCAGTGTGTGTTAGTCTGTCTGGTTGGGATCCTCCTGCGTGAATATTAAAGCCTGAATTCTGCCAAAGTCCAACCAATGCTGCTTCAGAGTTTTAGCTTCAGCTCAACAGTTTTCTTTCCAGAGTGCAGCAATGCCCTCAGCACAGGGACAACCCCCAGGCAGAAAGGCCACGCGCTTCTCTCTAGGAAATTCCCAGTAAAAACTTTTCCTCAAATGTTTTTAGCCATTATTTCCACAACAGGAGAATTTTTTTTTTTTCCTACTGACATTCTGAAGGGATAGAATTTTCCCACGTAAGACATGTTTCCCCCGCACTCTGAAAAAAAGGCCAAAGAAGCTGCTGTGAGGCCAGAAAAATCTCAAGGAAACAGTTGAAAACAAGAATTCAAAAAAAAAAAAAAAAAAGAATTTCCAAAGGGCCTGGGGCCCCAACTGAAAGAGAATGCAGTTTTCCTGATTAAAATAAATTAATTAGCCTAGTAAATGAGGGAGAGGGTGAAATGAGAAAGAGAATTATCCTGTTTAATGTGTTTATTCAGGCCCTGAGGGGACAGAGGAGCTATAAAAATTCTGAAGGGAATTAAAACACATGTGTACCAGCAATGTGTCGTCTCCTTTCTCCACCAAAGGGCCAGAAGCCTCCAGAATTCTGTACAGAACATTTACCTACAGAGCATCTATCAGAAGCAATCAGTGATTTCTTCATCGAAGTGTCTGATTGGTTACCGAACTTGCTTTTAGCAGTAAAATAACCTTGTCAAGAAGACTCCCTTATATACACACCATGTATAAAATAGGCAACTAAAGAGAACCTTCTGTACAGCACGGGGAATGCTACTCAGTGTGATATCCTAAATTGGAAGGAAATTCAGAAAAGAGGGAATATATTGTATACTTACAGCTGATTCACTTTGTTGTACAGCAGAAACTAACAGAACATTGCAAAGCCACTAGACTTTGATAAAAATAAATAAATTTTAAAAGTTTAAAAACAAATAAAAACTTTAAGAGCAAAGAATACTCCCTTATGCTTTCAACAGTATCTCTTCTCTCCAGAGCACTCAAGGTTTTGTCTTTTTTGTTGTTGTTGTTAGAAAAACAAAACATGAGCAGAAATAAAAGTTTTAGATGAAAATCTTTGAAAATAGTTAAGGACTTGTGAGTATTAAGACTGAGATTTGAATATGCTTAAAAATATTTTTAAGTGAATGCATTAATATCTCAGCTGACTGGGATACCGGGAGAAGATATGAGCTAGGTTGCTTATTCTCAAATTTCTTATCAATGATTTTGATAAGCAGTTGACGATACACTTTTAAGATGAAAAGTATAAAAAGTACTTTCAGTGACCAATGACTAACAGTCAGATTTACTGAATGCTTACAATTCACAAACTCTTTTTAAAGTGTTTATTTACTTACTTCCTGGGCTGCCTTCAGTCTTAGCTGTAGCTTCGTGGCATCGTGTGGGGTCTTTTGTCGAGCTGCACGGGACTCCAGTTGCAGTCCTTGGGCTCCAGCACACAAGGGCTCAGCAACATATGGGTTCTTAGCTCCCTGACCAGGGGTGGAACTCACATCCCGCGCATTGCAAGGCAGATTCTCAACCACTGTGCCGCCAGGGACGTCCCGACAAGTCACAAGCTCCTAACTGGGCTTTGAGGATGCACAGAGAGGAATAGTTCTCACCTTTGACAAGCGTGTAACCTAGTTGGTGGCTTAGAACTTGAACACATAGAAAAGTAACTCACCTTTGTAGGTAATAATGTCCAACAAAGCTTCTTTAAGGCCAGTCCCAGAGCTGGATGGCTCAAACCTTCCACTGACCACATCTGATGGTCAAAGAAAGTCACAAGGCCATTCCAGACTCAAAGAGAGAGGAAATGGATCCCACATCTTCCTTATCAGAGCAGAGCAAAGGAATCGATAGTGGCTTTTTTTTTTTTTTTTTGAGATCGTCCTAATCAGAGAGAGGAGATAGATTATAGATCCTTCCTTGTATATGGACCTGTGAATATGAAATCCAACTTTTACTTGTAAGAGGTTTTCTACATGCTCAGTAGTATACTAACCACAGGGGGGAAAAAGAAATCTATTGCCTGGCGCCAGCGTCCAGAGCTTTCAGCCATTTTGTTGGTTTCTGTGGTCCTGGAGTATTTTTCACATAGATTCTTAAGTCCAAATAAGATACTGTATAAAAACGATCAAAAACAAACCTTTACTCCTCAAGTAGAATTAAGAATATAACAGAAATCATGTCTGACACATGAGGATTATAAGCAAGTAGAAAAAACAATGGCCTGCAGAATGCTACCTGGAGGATTACAGAGACTTTAGTCTTCAGCTGAGAACTTTTTGCTCTTCAGTTGCTTTCCCGGTGAGATCGTTACCCCAGTTTAAGTAACGTTTAAATCCAAATGCACATGTCTACTAGTTATCAGAAAGACACGTCTTCAGCGGTAACTCATCAACTAAATGGACAGAATTCTATCCCTGGGGTGCTGCCCTTTTCCCTGTAAATGGCCATTCATAATACAGATGCTGCTGGGATTTGGAGAACAACCAATAAATAATACTACTATTTTCACCATTTGAATTTTAAGCCCAACAGTAAACAAAAAGTAATGCACAAAGAAATTAAAATATCAGCTTTATTATAGATGGAAACTTGTGTTGGAAGATGTTGCCTAGTTCTGCCATCAAGGGCTTCCCAGTACAGAACCTACTTATACCCAGGATCAGACCTCTCCTAAGTGCTTGACTTGCCCCCTGCAAACTCTTCTGCATGGAAGATGTGACCAGACCGCAGCTTGCTGAGAAAGGCAGGCTCCTGGAAGGAGAGAAGAAAACAGGACTGAGGGTCACATGCCTGCCTCCTCCTCCCAAATTAACAGTCAATTCACTCTGCCTTCTCCAGGGAGAAGTGAATGACAGGGTAGGGCAAAAAGTCAAGGGTTTTTAGAAAAATTCCCGTCTTAAAGAAATCCGATGAGTGGAGATGAATTGTCTCCATGAACAGCTCCTTTTAAATATACATACTTAATTAAATATTAAGATGAAATATATTAGTATTGGTTGCTTTATTCGCTAAGTTGTGTCCGACTCTTGACCCCATGGACTGCTGCCCACCAGGCTCCTCTGTCCATGGGGTTTCCCAGACAATAACACTGGAGTGGGTTGCCATTTCCTACTCCAGGGGTTCTTCCCAACCCAGGGATCAAGCCCAGGTCTCCTCTATTGCAGGTAATCTCCTACACTGCAGGCCAATTCTTTACTGGCTGAGCCCCTGTCAGGGAAGCCCTGTTGTTATTAGAAATATAGGATAGATGCATCCTGACAGCCGGAATTGAATAGCTTCTTCCTAGAACTCTACCCTGTTTGCTATATCTCACTTTCTTGCATCTAATTTCTAAGTCCAGAAAAACCTCCAGAAGGCTGAAAATCAAGACAGCTAAACACACACACACACATCATGTGAAAATGAAAAGAAAAATTGTCAATCAAGAAAATCTTCATAGTGGTCAGCACTCTTGATACAAAGAGCCAAGGGAAAACACTAACAACTGTACCTACACATGATTGGATTTGCAACAGTTAAGAGGAAGATAAACGTGCTTTTCAGAAAGTAGGTCCCATGGGGAACTCTAGTCAATGTCTTGTAATAACTTATAAGGGAAAAAAATTGAAAAAAGAATATTATATATATATATGTATATATAGAGATAGAGCTGAACCACTGTGTTGTATACCTGAAACTAACATGATATTGTAAATCAAGTATACTTCAACTTAAAATTTTAACATTTTTTATTGTGATAAAANAATGTCTTGTAATAACTTATAAGGGAAAAAAATTGAAAAAAGAATATTATATATATATATGTATATATAGAGATAGAGCTGAACCACTGTGTTGTATACCTGAAACTAACATGATATTGTAAATCAAGTATACTTCAACTTAAAATTTTAAAATTTTTTATTGTGATAAAATTCACATTATATGAAACATACTACTTTAGCCATATTTAAGTGTATAGTTCAGTGGCATTAGGTACCTTCATATGGTGCAACTCTCACCATTATCCATCTCCTGAATTTTTCACCTTTCTAAACTGAAACTCTGCCTTCATTAAACACTAAAAAAAAAAAAATTTTTTTTTAAGTAGGTTTAGTTTGGACAAAAGCAAATAGCTTTCCCTTCATATCTTGTGACAGCAAAGATGACTTTGAAAACTAACTCACTATTCCAAAGTGTCTGCCCTTTATGAAGACTGCAGTTCATGTTCTTCAAAATCTTATTATTGATGTTTATAAGCCAGGTCACCAGATCTTAAAAATCATCATCACTCAGCCCTTGGGGGTGCCGGCAGGGATGGAGTCTGCAGAACAGGACCCCCTCCTTCGAGCCCTGTGGACACAGTCCCAGAGCTACCCCCGTTCCATGGTGGGGTCTGGGCCGGTGCTCCCCAGCCGTAGGCTCCTGCTCCCCGCTCTGAGTTAACCCGCTCCTGCCCGCGCCCTGGCCTGTTTCTGCCTTTTCCAGCCTGACAGATACTCATCTCTGCCCCCGGCTTGCAGGTGGGGGCCTCAGCCGACGGGCCTTGATGTCAGGAGATCAGCAGCGGCTCGTATATCAGCCTGGTCATTAGCGGCGGATGGCGGTGGACCTTTGCCCGGCGCACCTTGCCGAGGCAGGAGGAGGGCTATAAAACCCCGGGCCCTGTCAGCCGTTGTCACTGAGGTGAGAATTTATCAGGTCTCCGGGTGCCCTCTGACTGGATTATTATGAATAATGAATGAGGCTTTATGCTGCACTGAAGCATTAATAAGATGGGGGTGACTGGGAGACATTCCGGGCACCGCAAACACCCCGGCCCCCCGGGTGGGCGGCCCCCCAGCCGGTGGCCCCGCCGGATCTGGGGGTCTGGGAGCGGGGTCTGGCCCCGGCGCTGACAGAGCCCGGCTCGGCGTCTGCGGTCCAGCCCGTGGGTGGTAATAAAGCACCGGGAGGACGCTGTGTGTCCACCCCGCGCGGGCAGAGGCAGCGATTCCAGAGCCCCTTATAAATAAAGATCTGAAGGCGTAATGCCAGTCATCTCGTTTACTATCACTCCAGTGCCGGAGTCCAGCGTTGAAACAGAAGTCCTGTAAGAAACTTCTAGGGTATAAATGCAAGGGGTTCTCATGACTCAGATATTTGGTGTTTGGAGAGGGGAGTTTTGCTTTTTTTTTTTTTTTTTTTCTTCTTTTCCTTCCTGGACAGAGGACCCTGTGGGATACAGTTCATAGGGTTGCAAAGTCGAATAGGACTGAAGCAGCTTAGCCCGCACTCATGCATATCTACATCTATCTATCTATATTCATATATATATAGAGAGAGATGCTATAGAAAGAAATTCTTGGCCAACCCAACATGATTTTTCCCTATTCTTTTCCACTATGGTTTATCACAGGATATTGAATAGAGTAAGTTTTGCCACTTTTAATTCTTTTTATTGAAGTATAGTTGATTTACAGTGTTGTATTAATTTCTGCTGTATAGCAAAGTGATTCATTTTTTTTTCTTTCCATATATATAGGTATATATATTCTTTTCCATTATGGTTTATCACAGGATATTAAATACAACGAGTTTTTACCACTTTTCTAAGCATGGCTGGTCCTGGGTAAGTCTCAGAAATTTTACATGACCCAAAGGGAAAGACGGCTTAGAAAACAGAGAGGAGAGGGGCCCAGATCAGGTGGAGAACAGCTGTCTCCAACCCATCTGGGTGGAAATCATTTTCTCAGATCGCGGGAGGGCTACTGCAGAGAACAGCTGCCCCCTCCTCCAGAACATCTCCGGACATGCCCGCCACCTTCTTCTAGGGTTCCTAAGGGTTACCGAAACAACGTCAGCTGAATATCCTTCTCAGTAAAACTCTGTTCAGTGGAACAAGGTGAAGAACAGTCTGTGTCTTCTGATTTTCCACCTAAACCTCCTTCCACATTTCAAAGGCCAAGGATGAACATGTTGATTCGTCTTCTATGATAGACTTGCTGGCCAGCTCCCACTCAACCCAATTTCATTCAGCAAACATCCTCTGAGCCTTTAAAACTTTTGTGACAGTGGGAAATTAAAAAAAAAAAAAAAGTACCTCTCCCTAAATGAGTTGATACTCAAGCATACTCCATGGGAAGGGAATCCATGTCCTAATGCACCGGCCCAGACGTGAAAAGCCCAGCTAGGAAGCACTGCCACGTGGTTGCTCTCCCTGGTAATAAGGTGTGGATCTACTCCTGGTCCTTCAGGAAAATAGAAGTTATCCAGTGCAGCCACCCAGCATCAACTTGACAGCTATGCTTCTCAATGGTTTTACTGCTTCTCTTTCCACCTAGATAGTGCTCCTCCTTCCCTCTTCTATTCCTAGTTTTGTGGTCTAGAATGAAAGACTTTTCAGCACTGGAGCAGCATTTTGAGGAGGTCAAGTTCAATTTGCTGCAATGTCCTTTCTCTGAAAGTCATCCTGACAGTCTAGTCACTCCCAAGGGGTCTCTGTCTCCACCTACTCTACTGTTTCATTCATTAGGTGCTTAAGAATGGTAGGATTTTGTTGTTTTCTACAGCTTAATCGCCTTCCGTTGGTATATATGCGCCCGCCCCCTTTTTAATGCCTTCATCCATCAACGAGCACTAGGCTGTTTCTGTGTCTTGGCTGTTGTGAACGATGCACCAAGGAGCAAGGGATGCAGATGGGTTTTTGTGTGTTTTTGCTTCCTTTGGAGAAATACCCAAAACTGAACTGCATGATCATACGTTACTTCCGGTTTTAACTTTTTGAAGCTCCTCCATACTGTGGTCTTCAGTGGCTGCACCAGAGAACTGACTCTCTTCTTGCCCTCGTCACCACGCTCTCGGTGTCCTGATGGACATAGAGGAGGAGCAGGAGAAACAGGCAAGTGTTCTAGAGACCTCTTTGCTCTTTCCTGAAAGAGTCTGGTCAGAACAAGAGCTGCTACCATGAAAAGTACTGGAACCAGCTAGTGGGTTGAAATTCTATTCACGCTGCAGTGCCATGAGCTCCCAGCGGCTGGCAGCGTCCACAGCATCAGGGGGGGCTTCGTGGGGGGCTGGCAGGGAGAGGGGCTGCGGGCATCAGGCAGGCATTACCGCAGGCGACCCCTCAGCCTCTCTGCCTTCCTGGGATTCCAGGCTCAGAGTGCGCACCGCTGTCCCGGCCCAGTGCTCTGCATGCTGAGGTCTCAGCGAATGCCTGCCCAACTCGGTGGGTATTTGTAAGCGCTCAGCTAAGCAAAAGATCCTCTTAATCGCGCACTCAAGCCTCAACATCAGACTGAATTACCCCTAAGTGAACAGAGCTTTCTGATCATCATGAGCAAATTATGCAGAGGAGAAGCCGTGTGTGTGTGTGTGTGTGTGTGTGTGTACCCAAGTCCGTGCACTCAGGCACACATGCTCTGCTAAAATATGTCTGCTGGAGAGAGGGCTCCCCCCACTAAGCCAACACAAGTCTGTTATGCAAAACATTGGCACTGGCAGAGTTTCTCACCACCACTAAGCCGTAATCTGCTTGGCAGGCATGAGGAATGTCGCAGAATCCCAAGGTTAATTGGGAACAAGGCAGTAAACACTAGCCTCTCCCGGGGCACCCTTGGTACTTGGAAGCTTCATCCGAGGGCAAGGTCTGTCTCATCATTAGTGGACAGAACTTCTATCTGCCCTGTGAACGGTAAAGAAAAGCAGTGACATGAGTGTAACAAGATTTTAAGAAAATCGCACACTCTCTTACTTTTAAAACGTTGAAAAGACCATAAGGAGTTAGAGGATACACCGCCTGAGTCCCAAGCACAAGGTACACGTCTGGTCACAGAGCCACACACAGGCATGTCAGGCCACCCGGAATCACGTCATATCTGGATATTTATGGGGTCTCCATGTACCGGAGGCTAATTTCACTCTTAATATGCAAACTTATGTGACTCTCCTGGGAGCTGAATCAACGCTTCCCACTGCATTAGGGGGGCGATTCATGGAGAAGGCAATGGCACCCCACCCCAGTACTCTTGCCTGGAAAATCCCATGGACGGAGGAGCGTGGTGGGCTACAGTCCATGGGGCAGCAAAGAGTCGGACACGACTGAGTGACTTCACTTTCACTTTCCTGAGCAGGACCTGACGTAAAGAAGGAGGGGTATACACTGAAGAGGCCTTCTCCAAAACATGGTCAGATGGAAAATAAGAGGAAGGGGGTGGGTGAGGAGAGGAAAGTATAGGGAGGGTGGAGAAAAGCAGGAAATGAAGGGAGTCTGTGGCAACAGAAACCAAAGAGGGTGATGACTAAGGCAAACCGGGGAAATCCTTGCTACTCGGAATGAAAATCTACTCCGGACCAAAAGGGAAAGGGTGGAAGGGAAGCAAATGAGCAGCAACGATGAAAAGGGCAAGATGCAAAGCAGCAGAGCCAGGAGAAGATCAAGGACGGGCCCCCTGTGAAAGGAAGGAGGCTGGAAAGGGCTAAACAGCAAAGAGCACCATTATTTTGAACAGCAAAAAGAAACACAAAATCTTTTCTAATCAGTGGTTGCTGTCTTGGCCTTAAGAGCTCAAACAAAGGAAGACAAGATGCCCCGAATGATTATTTATTCATTCCCCTTGCTTCGGTGGGGTTCTCCTGGCAAAATTCCAGCAGCTTTGCCATTTTCAAGAAGGGGGATTTTAGAGCGTGGCTGCTCTGCAGGTTTGGTCCTGTAATCTCCTTTTAATGTTTCTGCTGCAGTAAAATAAAAGGTCACTCTCGATTCAGCTGTTCATAAAATTGACATGAGTCTGGGGTCCCTTGGAGATCCAAAGCCAGGGCAGGCAGGGGGGTGGCTGTGATGAGGATCACGCCTCGGACAGAAAGGGCCCCTCAGGGTTCTGTCATCTCCGAGGGTTTAATCATTGCTTTGCGGCTCCAAGCCTGCACCTTCCTTCCGACTTACGTATGCATATATCCCACCACAAACCAACGTTTCAAGAGGAAGCCATAATTACTGATTTAAACAAAGTAGCCCTCCACAGGACATGGTGAGGGAGAAGGCGGCAGAGGGAGAAGGGGGCAGAGGAATCAGGGCTGAGCAGGGACCCGAGGTGCATTTTTAATAATTACACAGTTCAGTTCAGTTCAGTCGCTCAGTCGTGTCCGACTCTTTGCGACCCCATGAATCGCAGCACGCCAGGCCTCCCTGTCCATCACCATCTCCCGGAGTTCACTCAGACTCACGTCCATCGAGTCCGTGATGCCATCCAGCCATCTCATCCTCGGTCGTCCCCTTCTCCTCCTGCCCCCAATCCCTCCCAGCATCAGAGTCTTTTCCAATGAGTCAACTCTTCACATGAGGTGGCCAAAGTACTGGAGTTTCAGCTTTAGCATCATTCCTTCCAAAGAAATCCCAG
>SJYX01014017.1:187474-207947 GCA_006410675.1 Oreotragus oreotragus | reverse complement strand
GCTGCGGGCATCAGGCAGGCATTACCGCAGGCGACCCCTCAGCCTCTCTGCCTTCCTGGGATTCCAGGCTCAGAGTGCGCACCGCTGTCCCGGCCCAGTGCTCTGCATGCTGAGGTCTCAGCGAATGCCTGCCCAACTCGGTGGGTATTTGTAAGCGCTCAGCTAAGCAAAAGATCCTCTTAATCGCGCACTCAAGCCTCAACATCAGACTGAATTACCCCTAAGTGAACAGAGCTTTCTGATCATCATGAGCAAATTATGCAGAGGAGAAGCCGTGTGTGTGTGTGTGTGTGTGTGTGTGTACCCAAGTCCGTGCACTCAGGCACACATGCTCTGCTAAAATATGTCTGCTGGAGAGAGGGCTCCCCCCACTAAGCCAACACAAGTCTGTTATGCAAAACATTGGCACTGGCAGAGTTTCTCACCACCACTAAGCCGTAATCTGCTTGGCAGGCATGAGGAATGTCGCAGAATCCCAAGGTTAATTGGGAACAAGGCAGTAAACACTAGCCTCTCCCGGGGCACCCTTGGTACTTGGAAGCTTCATCCGAGGGCAAGGTCTGTCTCATCATTAGTGGACAGAACTTCTATCTGCCCTGTGAACGGTAAAGAAAAGCAGTGACATGAGTGTAACAAGATTTTAAGAAAATCGCACACTCTCTTACTTTTAAAACGTTGAAAAGACCATAAGGAGTTAGAGGATACACCGCCTGAGTCCCAAGCACAAGGTACACGTCTGGTCACAGAGCCACACACAGGCATGTCAGGCCACCCGGAATCACGTCATATCTGGATATTTATGGGGTCTCCATGTACCGGAGGCTAATTTCACTCTTAATATGCAAACTTATGTGACTCTCCTGGGAGCTGAATCAACGCTTCCCACTGCATTAGGGGGGCGATTCATGGAGAAGGCAATGGCACCCCACTCCAGTACTCTTGCCTGGAAAATCCCATGGACGGAGGAGCGTGGTGGGCTACAGTCCATGGGGCAGCAAAGAGTCGGACACGACTGAGTGACTTCACTTTCACTTTCCTGAGCAGGACCTGACGTAAAGAAGGAGGGGTATACACTGAAGAGGCCTTCTCCAAAACATGGTCAGATGGAAAATAAGAGGAAGGGGGTGGGTGAGGAGAGGAAAGTATAGGGAGGGTGGAGAAAAGCAGGAAATGAAGGGAGTCTGTGGCAACAGAAACCAAAGAGGGTGATGACTAAGGCAAACCGGGGAAATCCTTGCTACTCGGAATGAAAATCTACTCCGGACCAAAAGGGAAAGGGTGGAAGGGAAGCAAATGAGCAGCAACGACGAAAAGGGCAAGATGCAAAGCAGCAGAGCCAGGAGAAGATCAAGGACGGGCCCCCTGTGAAAGGAAGGAGGCTGGAAAGGGCTAAACAGCAAAGAGCACCATTATTTTGAACAGCAAAAAGAAACACAAAATCTTTTCTAATCAGTGGTTGCTGTCTTGGCCTTAAGAGCTCAAACAAAGGAAGACAAGATGCCCCGAATGATTATTTATTCATTCCCCTTGCTTCGGTGGGGTTCTCCTGGCAAAATTCCAGCAGCTTTGCCGTTTTCAAGAAGGGGGATTTTAGAGCGTGGCTGCTCTGCAGGTTTGGTCCTGTAATCTCCTTTTAATGTTTCTGCTGCAGTAAAATAAAAGGTCACTCTCGATTCAGCTGTTCATAAAATTGACATGAGTCTGGGGTCCCTTGGAGATCCAAAGCCAGGGCAGGCAGGGGGGTGGCTGTGATGAGGATCACGCCTCGGACAGAAAGGGCCCCTCAGGGTTCTTAATGGACTGGTTGGATCTCCTTGCAGTCCAAGGGACTCTCAAGAGTCTTCTCCAACACCACAGTTCAAAAGCACAGTAACAGGATATTTCTCTGTCTCACACCTCATGGCCCTGGGAAATTTTCCACTGATTGAGCCTCTTTGAGGCCCCAGGTCCTTTATATTAATCCATATGGTCTCTGATAGTTATCCCAACCCTGGGCGTTGACATCAACGTTCCCCACCTTGTATCAGAAAGGACCGAGTCTCTGAGAGTTTGAATGGGGACATACACGTAGGAGGGGTTGCAGGTGGGCTCTGAATCCAAGTCTTACTGAAGGCCAGCCAAGAGTGTTTTCCACTTTCCCACCTCAGCCAGATCTGCTCCAGACTAGGGGTGATGGTGTCCACAAGTCCAGCAGACACTATTGCATGCTGTGTGTGTTAGGCTCAGGAGCAGAGACAGAGAGGAGAGCAGGACACTGGCCGTGAAGTGAGGAGCAGATGCGTGAGCAATGTTAAGGGTCCCAGTCCCCTGGGGCTTCCCCTGAAAAGAATTTACATGGAAGTGAAAGCCAGTCTGCGTTTGACTGCGTTTGACTTTTTGCAACCCCAGGGATTTAGCCCACCAGGCTCCTCAGTCCGTGGGATTCTTCAGGCAAGAATACTGCAGTGGGTTGCCATTTCCTTCTCCGGGGATCTTCCTAACCCAGGAACTGAACACAGGTCTCCTGCATTGTAGGTGGATTCTCTGCCATCAGAGCCACCCGGGAAGCCCATTTAAAACCAATAAAACCATATATGTTTGTTTTAATTTTTAAAAATCTTCTTTTTCAAGGACAGATGAAGGCTAAGGTCATTTACCTAGCAGCAAGTAAGTTAAGTAAGTGAAAGTTGCTCAGTCCTGTCCGACTCTTTGCAACTCCGTGGACTATATAGTCCATGGAATTTTCCAGGCCAGAATACTGGAGTGGATAACCTTTCCTTTCTCTAACAGTAAACCCATCTCAAATACCAAGCTAACTCTACAAACCCTTTTCCCAGGGCCACTGACCACATTTCATGCGGTTAACTAGACTAGTGAGCTTCATACCTTGCCAGCCTCCATTTCAAGGATAACAGCTATCTTCTCTCCTACCAAGGCAGGCCAGGACAAGGCCAAAGAGTGGGGTCTGTTTGTCCAGGCGGCTATGATTTCAATGCCGCCAAAAAGGTCTTTGCATATGTTCTATGTATTTTGCAGAGCTAACTGCCCAAAGCCATCTTCCTTGTCTTTTCTTCCCTTTAATAGAGACGTTCTCACAAGAGAGTGAAGTGGACAGGAAGACAGTTAGACTGGAGGGGTTAGAAATTCATTGCCACAGGAGGAGAAAGTTCCAGAATAGTTGTCTCCACCTTGATGGAAGTTCTTAGCAGAAGGCTGACCCAATGAGGCTTCCTTCCTCTCCTCTCCCTCCGCTAACCCTTCTAAAGAGCCTCTGCGAGAAACACCACCAACCTTGAAGGCCTGCCACACCGTGTCCTCGGCCCGCCCAGCCACGCTCTCACCCGTGTTTCCTGCACAGGGAGGGCCAGTCCCCTTCCCATTTCTGTCCCTTTGCACACACCCTTCCCTCGGCCAGGAACGCTCATCCACAAGCCCATCATCCGCCTCCTGGGGCCAGCGACTCTTGCCCCTCAGGTCTGAGCCTCCGGGCCAGGCTTCTGGGCTGCTCGCCTGACTTCACCCCTACTCTGTCACCAGGCTAGCCAGTTCCTCCCACCAAATGCTGTCAGAGCCCTTGCCCTGCTACTCCAATGCAGATTAAATAGCTATTGGATGACTACTTCCGTCTACGTCTAGAAGAAAGAACTGTAACAGAGGGAGTGTCTGCCCAGAGCACCAGGGTGCTAACAGCGCGGCACAGTGCCTAGAGGTGCCAGGCAAATATCGCAGAGTGAGCGGCCGAACGAAGGGACAGATGGGTAGAAGGATGAACACAGAGCTAAGAGCCGTCCCCGGAGGAGATGAGGAGGACTCCCCTGGCGGTGCAGTGGATAAGACACCACCGGCCAGTGCGGGGGACATGGGTTCGGTCCCCGGTCCAGGGAAGATTCCTCGCGCCGTGGAGTAACTAAGCCTGTGCACCACGAGTACTGAGTCCATGCTCTGGAACCCAAGGGCCGCCACCACTGAGCCCCAGCACTGCGGCTGCTGAAGCCGAGCGCCTCGAGCCGGTGCTCCGCAGCAGCAGAAACTGCCGCAGCGAGAAGCCCGGAGCCTCCGCTGACCGCAGCTCGAGAGAGCCTGCGCGCAGCGGTGAAGACCCGGCACAAGCGGAAGAAGTCAACGAATGAGCGAATTGTTTTAAAGAGAGAGAGGAGGACTCGTGCCAAAGGAAGCTGACTAATCCCTAACCCGAAAATCAGTTTCTCCATATTGTCTTGCAGTAGTTTGGTGAAAATGTATGCATAAGAACATTCAGAAATCGCCAGGAGATAAACCAATCTCCCTGGTAATAAAATTCTGCTTGTGTACACACATAAAATCTTTTAAAACTATGTCGTAATTCAGATATATGTTGATCAAAAGTATAAATACACTTAAATCTAAACATATTTAATAAAACATGAAAAATATAGCCGAAGACGTTTTGTTCTTCAACGGAATTCATGACTAAAACCGAAGAATTAGTTTCATTACAATGAAGAATTGAGAATATTTTTGGACTTGTAGTGCATTAGAGCAACAAAACTTTCAAGTGGATTAAATCATGGTCTTCTGTTTATAAGAGAATTAATTTTAACTTTTCTGGAATGATGCAGTCTCTATCTGAAACTTTTAATCAAATAAAGTATTAAATAAAATTTAATAATGATTTTAGTTAAGATTATCATCAATTTACAAAAATCATTTTATCTAAAATGCTCAAACGTATTACTGGAAATCAAATAATGCTTCTCTGAGGAATGTGTACTTAGCCCTTTCACTTTTTTAAACATATATACTATATTACTTGTCTAAGAGTTTGCAATGACTCAAAACTCTCCATGTAATTACATAATTAGGTGATTTCTTTAAATGAAGAACATGTACTCAAATTAAATATATCTGCTTTATCATGTCAATATTTTATCAAACTGTAGATATTTCAATAAAATTCTGGCCAAAACTCATATTAAACATACAGAAAATGCCATTTAGGTTTTAGGCTAATGAGAATTGTAAACATTACAACTAACTTCATTAGCAAAAAAGACTCCCCTAATATTGTATAAATCATAAGGATTATATACATGGGGATTTTATAGTTATCTCCAGCCAAGAATATATCTGTGGATAACTAATTCTCTTATCCTACCATAGGTGGTCCCTTCCGAAAACCTTCACCTTTTAACTCAGAATTACAGATAGATACTAGTTTGATTAATTTTCCAAGAACTACATCAAAAAACAATTCAGAGCCTTTAAATTTATTTTTTTTAATCAGTTTGAAAGTTTATTTTTTGGATTATATACATGGGGATTTTATAGTTATCTCCAGCCAAGAATATATCTGTGGATAACTAATTCTCTTATCCTACCATAGGTGGTCCCTTCCGAAAACCTTCACCTTTTAACTCAGAATTACAGATAGATACTAGTTTGATTAATTTTCCAAGAACTACATCAAAAAACAATTCAGAGCCTTTAAATTTATTTTTTTTAATCAGTTTGAAAGTTTATTTTTACTAGCTGCAAAAAGAATGATTGAATCTCTCAATATTTAAAATCTATTAGATGTTGAGAAGTCTGTCTGTTGTTTTCATAAAGAGTCAAAACAAAGCACCAAGCTAGCAACAGATATTTCTTACACTAAACGACGGTCTGGGTGCTATTTTCTTCCTGGCTTAAATACGTTCCATGTTCTTTTCACCCTAAACTCATTTGGCTTGAGTTGTTGATCAAAGAAAGTTATGCATGAGAGACCATTCTGTTCAGGAATGAGGGTCTGTCATGCCCTGAAACACCCTTGTGATTTATAATATATGAACTTTCTGTGTGAAGAGGGGTAAATAAATTAAAGCAATTCGAAAACAGCTGGAAAACATGCTGTGTATACAATTTATCGGTCACACAGCCATGGACATAATATTCTGATCCAATTTTAATTTCTAAAAATGCTTGGATGACATGGGCAGAAACCGTCCTAAATATACGTAAGAACACACACGCACACACATGTCAAATACAATAGAATCACATTGGAGAAATAAATTTTCTGCTTATATGACTTTTAAATGTGAATTGATGCTTCCAAGTTCGTATTGGTGTAATTAAGTAACTTGCCTATTGCTAATATTTTTCATTTTTAACTTTGATTTCTGCAAGTAATTTGCAATTCATCAGTTACTCAAAGCCAAAATATTCTCTCTGCTGAACTAGGAAAAGTTTAAGCCACAGCAGTAACAAGCAGAGAGGAAAAAAGCAATGTCAGTTCAGTGCAGGATATTCCTGTGCATCAAATTGAAAGACTGGGCGAGTCCCCTGCCTTGTAGGAAAGCAAAAAGGAGTTGATAAGGCAAGGTAATAGAAATTACAGGAATAAATTTGCAAGTCCTCCTAAGTCAGGGTTGTATCTCGACTTAAAGGTTGCTTTCTGAACATTTTTGAATGAGAACTCAGATGAACTCATAAGTGAATCCACAGCTTATTTCAGATAAGGATACAGGCCACATCTACTTATTTGCAGCTTTGGGAAAGACCTTGGAAACAAGACCTCGGCTAATACACGTACGGACTCCTAACTGGAGGAAATGATAAGGCCATAAACATTCTTTAAGTCACTAGGTCTTAGAGTAAATGAAGAACACATCAGAACTAGGACTGGACCCCAGCGTTTTTCTGCTTCAACACACACAGCTCTGCTGGTGGTGTTTTTACAACTATCTGTCAAGAACTACTTTCCTCACAACTTCCATTTTTCTGCATTTATTTTAAAACTTCCTCTTTATGAAGTAAGTCTGTGTTTTACTAGCAAGAGAGTTTTCCCCTCCTTTTTACTTCTGTTGGCAGACAGATCCTGTGTGCTCACTTACAGACAATGTAAGTAAGCACAGTAGGTCAAAGTGTGTTTCCAGGGACTCTTCTCTTAAATACATAGCAGATGTATCTGTTCTTAGAACTCCACAAAGACTCAAACAAGAAATACAAGAAATAACAGTCTCATCCAAGGGGTACCCGCCTGCCTCCCCATTTTCCATAGAAGCTGTGTTGTTCTCATGTTTTATCCAGACCTTCTACTTAGTCTGGTGGTTTGAGGCTTCCAGGTAGGAACTTCTTTTTTTACGATATCTTTTTCATTTATTTGGCTGCCCTAGGTCTTAGCTGTGACGTGTGAGATGTAGTTCCCTGAGCAGGGATTGAACCTGGGTTCCCTGCATTGAGAGTTCAGAGTCTTAGCCTGCACTCTAAGGCAGGGAAGCCCTTTCCAGGTAGGGACTCTCCTTTCATAGCTTGGTACATAACCTTGGGCGAGTCACTTCAACTTTGCTGAATTAAGGCTAACCTTGCTGGAATTCTTTTCTCTTCCACATGAGTAAAAACAATATCCCTTGTAAGAGAACTTAGAAATCTTGGGAGATGTTATTATTGAAGAGCATTTTATCCGACAGTCACACCGTTGATTATATGATGCCATGTTTGTTCAGAAAATGTGTGTTCGTGAAGAGTTACTCTCAGGGTGACCTGTGTGTGCCTGTGGCCGTCTCTTTGGGAAATCAAGGATCGGAGCCCGCCGGGCTCCTCTGTCCGTGAGAGTTCCCAGGCAAGAATACCGGAGTGGGCTGCCATTTCCTCCTCCAGGGGACCTTTCCAAGGCAGGAACCAAACCCCCGCCTCTCAGGTCTCCGGCACTGGCAGGTTCTTTACCAGCTGAGCCACCAGGGAAGCCCCTTGTGGTGATAGTCACACTCAAAATCAACAACTCNGCAAGAATACCGGAGTGGGCTGCCATTTCCTCCTCCAGGGGACCTTTCCAAGGCAGGAACCAAACCCCCGCCTCTCAGGTCTCCGGCACTGGCAGGTTCTTTACCAGCTGAGCCACCAGGGAAGCCCCTTGTGGTGATAGTCACACTCAAAATCAACAACTCCGACTACACTTTTTGAAAAGACGACAAATTTCTTTTGCCTAGGGGCACTGAATCCTATTTACCACATTATGACACAAAATGCATAAAAGCACGCCGTATCACGAGCGATAATATATCAATAGAGTAAGTACATCTATCTGTAAGATGTGTGATCATGACAGGTTTTTGACCAAGCTTAGCTCAGGAAAAAAAAAAATGTCAGTATATCATTTTAGTATCAATAGCAATAGTTGGTTTTAAAAGATCCTTATTGTTCAAACAGTTCCAAAGTATCCTATTCCCTGTATTTAATTTATCACTCATTTTTTTGAAAATCAAAGATATGGGGGATAAATGAAATCTTATTGTTTTTTTTGACCAAGCTTAGCTCAGGAAAAAAAAAAATGTCAGTATATCATTTTAGTATCAATAGCAATAGTTGGTTTTAAAAGATCCTTATTGTTCAAACAGTTCCAAAGTATCCTATTCCCTGTATTTAATTTATCACTCATTTTTTTGAAAATCAAAGATATGGGGGATAAATGAAATCTTATTGTTGTGAAAGAATGTAATAATAGATTTTAATTAGATCTCAAATGTTTTGAACTAGCAATTCTTTGGGAAAAAAAAAGACCCCACTGGTTGATACAAACAATGCATTGAATGACAGCCTATCTGACTCTGTGGAATGGAATCACAGTAGAGAAGCTGGAATCAAGACTGCCGAGAGAAACATCAATAAACTCAGATACACAGATGACACCACCCTTATGGCAGAAAAGGAGAGTAATTAAAGAGCCTCTTGATGAAAGTGAAAGAGGAAAGTGAGAAAGCTGGCTTAAAACTCAACATTCAGAAAANCCTTGTGAAGCTCGGTGGCCAAGGAGAGTGTTTCCTGCGCGTCCCACCGTCTCCTTCGCCAGAGACCTCACAGCTCAGTTCCCTCCGAACAAGTTCCCTTTATAAAATATTTTCATCCCCCAGAGACTTTTTATTCCCCTGGCAAGGATATGGGCCAAGAGTCGTGAAGCCTTTTTTTTTCTTAGTTACCTGTTTTTTAATTGGAGTATAAACGCTTCACACTGCCGGGCGGTGACGCGAGGCAGCTATATGCAAACATCCAGGCCTCTTGGTTTTTCTTCCCGCCCTGCATCCCACCCTCTGGATCATCACGGAGCACCCGCTGAGCTCCCTGGGCTGCACAGCAGTTCCCCTCTAGTTACCCATTTCACACACGCAACGTACACTTGGAGCTACCCGCTCAACTCGTCCCACCCTCTCCTCGCTGTGTCCACAAGTCCCTTCTCTACGTCTGTCTCTGTTCTTGCCCTGAAAGTAGGTTAATCTGTATCGTTTCTCTAGACTCCATACATATGCGTTAATACACGATATTTGTTTCTGTGAAGCCATTGTTTAAACCCAGTTTTATAGAAGGATGTTGTATTCTTCCTTTGGAGAATCTTATCAATTTCAACTTATCCTTCACCAAAATTTCCAACTTAACATGCCTGAAACATCGTGGAAAAATCGAGTAGCATGTGGACGGGTGATTCTATGAGCCCAGTTGTTCCCACGAGTTGTCGGACGCTGCTCTTCTCAATGGCACCCCACTCCAGGACTCTCGCCTGGAAAATCCCATGGACGGAGGAGCCTGGTAGGCTGCAGTCCATGGGGTCACTAAGAGTCGGGCACAGCTAAGCGACTTCACTTTCACGTTTCACTTTCATGCATTGGAGAAGGAAATGGCAACCCACTCCAGTGTTCTTGCCTGGAGAATCCCAGGGACAGAGGAGCCTGGTGGGCTGCCGGCTATAGGGTCACACAGAGTCAAACAGGACTGAAGTGACTTAGCAGCAGCAGCAGCAGCTCTTCTCAGAACGTATACACTGAAAACGACATAAGGCTGTGCCTGCTTTTTGGAGCCGATTACAAGATAAACATTAAAAAAAAACCCTTTCTGACACCTTAGATACCAGGGATCAACCGAGGTCAAAGTGTTATTGCTGTAAATTCCAGAAAAAAAATATTCCTCTTGAAGCACAGATGTAGCTTAAAAGGGAGCCGGCGTGCAGGGTGCTGGAAGAGTAAAGAACACATCCACAGGCAGGCAAGAGTGAGCTATGAACGTGCTTCGTTGCTCAGTCGTGTCCAACTCTGTGACCCCACGGACAGCAGCCCGCCAGGCTCCTCTGTCCATGGGGATTCTCCAGGCAAGAACCCTGGAGAGGGTAGCTATCTAGGTAGGCATCCCTTCTCCAGGAGATCTTCCCAACCCAGAAACTGAAGCAGGGTCTCCTGCATTGCAGGCAGGTTCTTTATCAGCTGAGCCACCAGGGAAGCCCAAGAGAGTGGTTTGAAGAGAGATGAATGTGTCTAAGCAAAGGTTTCTGAAAATTGTAATCAATGCTTTACATGTGTCACGCCCTAGAAGACTCGTTGCTGAAGACTATGTCATTTGGGGCATCATTTTAAGGTTGATTTAATGAATCACAAATGGGCTTTCACAAGTTCCCATGATCTGCTGCTGTGTAACACACCACCTTCAAACTTGGTGGTTCAAACCACAACCGTTTGTGGTCGTTGCTCAGACACTAAGTTGTGTTCAACTCTTTGCCACCCCATGGACTGTAGCCCACCAGGCTCCTTTGTCCATGAAATTCTCCAGGCAAGAATACTGGAGCGGGTTGCGATTTCCTCCTCCAGGGGATCTTCCCTACCCAGGGCTCAAATCTGTGTCTCTTACGACTCCCAGGTAGTCCAGTGGATGAAGAATTTGCCTATGATGCAGGAGCCTCAAGAGATGCAGGTTCAATCCCTGGGTTGGGAAGATCCCATGGAGAAGGAAATGGCAACCCACTCCAGTATTCTTGCCTAGGAGAGCTCACGGATAAAGGCGCCTGGTGGGCTAGTTCTTTACCACTAGCACCACCCGGGAAGCCTGGAAATACATCACGGGGAGCAGTTGATGCTGGAGGAGGTGACAACACCCCCCCCTCACCCCAATCTCTGCTTTTTCTATAAATCATCATTATCATCGACTTCTCTGAGCTCGCTCACCCTAGTAGTAATCTCCCACTACAACTTTAATCTTTCATCCAGCCAGCCAGCCATGAATTCAGCACACATTCTAAATACCTTTTATGTGACCCAGGCCGTGCCCCACCCAAGTAACGTAAAAATGAGCAACACATGGTGCTTTCTTTCCAGAGACTCATGGTTCTATAGTTATGACACGAGTTCAGGGGCGATGTAAGAAAGACCAGTAGCTGCTGCCTCCTCCACCTCTGCAGGGCCTTGGTGTTGGATCAACTTTTGAGGGAGGACATGAGCCAGTCTTTTGAGGGATGAGCAGGAGTTTGCTGGGTACATGGAACTCACACAACATCGCGGGGAAAGAGGAATTTTAAACTTGAATGCTTGGAAAGTTGAAAGTAGTTCAGCATGGACAAAGAACAGAGGACATCTAGGAAATAAATGAGGGCTTTCCTGGTGGCTCAGGAGATAAAGAATCCGCTTGCAATGTAGGAGACCTGGCTTCAACCCCTGGGCTGGGAAGATCCGATGGAGAAGGGAATGGTTACCCAGGATTCTTGCCTGGAGAATCCCATGGACAGAGGGGCCTGGCAGGCTACAATCCATGGGGTCCCAAAGAGTCGGACATGATTGACAACCAACAGTTTTACTTTTCAGGAAATAACAGATGTCAAGGCTAGAGAAAAAGCAGGACTTCATACATCATTTTAGGACATTGCATATTTTATTTTTTGAAGCAGACCATTTTTAAAGTTTTTATTCAACTTGTTACAATATTGCTCCTGTTGTTTACATTCTGGGTTTTTGGCCATGAGGTATGTGTGATCTTAGCTCCTTGACCAGGGACTGAACCCTCAGCCCCTGCATTGGAAGATGAAGTCTTAACCATTGGACCACCAGGGAAGTCCCAGGACTTTATATTTTAAAACTGTAGGTAAGCAGATACCCTGGGCTTCCCTGGTAGCTCAGCTAGTAAAGAATCTGCCTGCAATGCAGGAGACCCCGCTTTGATTCCTGGGTCAGGAAGATCTGCTGGAGAAGGGATAGGCTACCCACTGCGGTATTCTTACCTGGAGAAACGCCATGGACAGAGGGGCCTGGCAGGCTACAGTTCGCGGGGCCGCAAAGAGTCGGACACCACTGAGTCACTAAGCACAAGCAGGTACCCCAGAAGGAGCGGTACCTCCTGGTTCCTAGGAGGCATTCCTTAAGGACTGTGGCTTCTTTCTTTCTTTTTCCTGAGCACCATCAGTCTTAGCATCTCCTTCAGTGAATAATACTACAGGCAGCATGTTAAATCGTTCTGAGTGCTAACAGTTATTATTTAATTACTGCTTTGATTTTTCTCCTAAGCCTGAGTTTTAGGTGATGGGGACACCGTGGTTATTTACACCCCACGGCCTTGTGTGGGGGTATTCCTGGAGGCAGTTGTTAGGATTATTAATGTCCCACATAGAACTGTGCCACAGAGGTAGAGAAAGGAGAAGAAGCAGATAAACTAGAGAGAAGAAGGAACTGTGACATGTCTTCATGCCAAAGGCATAAAAACCCAAGTCCTTTGTTCTGTGAAGTGAAATACAGAGACGGCCGTTTAACCTCCCCGCAGAATAAAGATGATATGCGCAATCGGAATTAGCTGAGTGAGAATCAGGAGAGCAAGGCACAGAGGCCAAGCTTAACTCAGGCTGACTATCACAAGCCCGTCCCCATCCGGTGTCTACTGACTGTGTCCCGGGCACCTTGGACACGGGCTACACGGAGACGCAGAGAGTTCACTTGGGCTGCTCCCGTGGTGCTCACCAGCCTTCTCCCAGACGGTGTTTGATGAGAACCTTGTAATCATCACCGAGGCCTCGTTTTCTTACTAATAAAGTGAGCGTTAAGGGATGGGACTTTCCCCAACACACGTGTGGACACCAGCTCTCCCGCATCTCGGCTTGGCAGGCATGTTGCTAGGACCCACCGTGGCATGCCTGGGGTCTTCTTGTCTAGAGTCAGTGAAGTCGCTCAGCTGTGTCCCACTCTGCGACCGCGTGGGCTCTAGCCCACCAGGCTTCTCCTCTTTGCGACCGCGTGGGCTGTAGCCCACCAGGCTTCTCCATACATGGGATTTTTGAGGCAAGAGGACCAGAGTGGGTTGCCGTTTTCTTCTCCAAGGGATCTTCCCAACCCAAGGACCGAACCCGGGTGTCCCACGGTGCGGGCAGACGCTTTACCCTCTGAGCCACCAGGGAAGCCCCTGTCTAGAGTCAGGAAGGAAACAGCTTGAGAAGGAGGAGGCGGAGCCGAGACTGCTGTGGGGTAAGGCTGGGGCCAGGGCTCCTCCTCTGTCCTCCTTGGAAAATGTCTCTCTGGGTGCTTTCGAGGCCTTAAACATATGAGACACAAGGGGGAGATGAACGTGGTCCTCAGGGTTGTGTTCTTCCCTGGCACCCATTCTCCAAAGGAAATTAAATCCTGGAACGTTCTGAATCCAAGGAGTCTACGATTCTTCCCACTTAACGTGGAACTTAGAACCTGTTGCTGTGCCCACTTGTGTTCAACTCTTTGAGGCCCTGTGGACTGCAGCCCACCAGGCTCCTTTGTCTGTGAGATTTCCCAGGCAAGAATACTGGAGTATGTTGCCATTTCCTTCTCCATAGTATCTTTCCAATACAGGGATCGAACCTGTGTCTGCTGAGGCTCCAGCACTGTAGGCAGATTCTTCACCCACTGAGCTACCTGGGAAGCCCAACTTAGAACCTAGTTTCACTCTGTTCTCTGGAATTCGGTCCCTTATTTCGGTACAGCTCATTGACAAGACTTATTTGCCCAGTGATTAAAGACTGACTTTGGTCTCACTGTTGTAGAATCTGGCATTACTAACTGTTCAAACTGCAAGAACTGCAGGTTCAAAACCGAAGGCTCCACTTTGACGCTTCTTAGATACCACTTCTGGATATATGCCATGCAGTCTGTTGAGAGCTTGAAGTATATGGCATCCATAAATGAAGTGTACTGAAGGACAGAGATGATCCTGAAAAGAGCATACACCCCCACCTTGATATCTAAATCAGAACTGGGGCTTGGAGTCCCCATTAGAATTCTTCAGAATTCTCACCTCTAGGCTTCTCCCTTTCTCTAGGTTTATCTCACTCTGTCTGAACACAGTGGGTGGGTCCTGTGGCCACTTCCCCACCAAGCATGAAATATTAATAATCTGTTCATTTTGGGGAGTTGGGAAACATGATGAGAATTCGATTATTCTGCTAAGATCAATGAAAATAAGACTCTCAAAAGACATTTTATAAGATTTTCATTTCTACTCCCTAGCTCTTTAATCTGGCTCATTTAGTTTGACTCCATGCTGGAAGGCAATTTGGAGGTAAGATGGGCTTTTTAATTTCGGCCCCCATATTTCTCATCTTTTTTTTATTACAGCCAAATGCAACATGCTGTTTTAAGGTTCTCTAGATTGTAAACATTTATGTCCAATCCTCTTTTAAAATTATTTTCTTTTCCAAATTGTAAGCGGCTAGACCTATTAAAAAGTTTAAAATTTCCTAAGTCTTAGTAGGGGGAAAAACAAAAATGGTCCTACTCTTCAGCCTTTTGTAAGAACCAGTTCAAGGATCTGTTTGTACAGAAGAATCTTTTTCCAAATTTATTTCCAGCTACTTTTGTTTTCCTTGAGGGACCTTTGAAACACTATATTGCTACTTTTCATGTTTTTTATTTGCCCTGTGGAACAATAAAAGCTCAAAGGTTCATAAATATGCATTCTGTAAATGTATTATGCTGACAAAGTGTTGCTCAGATAGCTGGTTTTGCCTTTGGGGAATGAATAAGTTTACAGCATGCTTAAACAACACCGCAAGGTGGGAAGAGAGAAAACGGAGGAGGGGAGGAAGAAGGGAAAATTGGAGATAAACAAAAAGGAGGAGACAGAAATAAGGAAAAACTGAAAAGCCACCACAGCAAAAGGTGGTATGTGTATGTGGGCGGGGCAGGGTAGGGATCCACAGTAAATGAAAAAATACAGGAGAAAATTAAGAACAAAAGTGCCACCGTATTTTATAAACATTTTATAATGTCAAGACAGGGAAAGAGATATTTTGCTACCAAAGATCTGAGGTTGTTTTTCTCCTTAAAATGATTGGAATGGAACAATACACAATATCTATATTCTAATTTGTATCGGGCTTTTATTAATATAAAATTTGAACACAAGGTTTTTGTCCTTATTACTTCTAATCCCCTCTGGAATTAATCTAGTTCTGCTTCATTCATCTCAAATTAGATAAGCCATAGGCTTGATGATTACTGATAAGCAAGGACTGAAAAGAGTAACACATTTCAATGACAGAAGTGAAAACACCCAAACACACAAATCTCTAGTGAACTGTGCTAATGAGCATAAGTGCAGATATTAGGAAACTAGAGCTCTAATTTGGATTAAATTTGTCAGGTGCAAAAATGATTACTGGTTAACTCTGTGTTAGTTTTTCTTCTCATGAGAAATTAACTGTGAAATTTAAAAATTCTTTACATTGTTTAAATAAAATTAATTTTATATCCATAACAATGCAAGCTGGAAAGAAGGTAAACAAAAATAACATTTGTAACTTAAGGAAAAGGGCAAAATACTTGAAAAGGTAATCTCTGTGTGTGTGTGTGTGTGTGTGTGTGTGCGCTCAGTCATGTCTGATTCTTTGAGACTCCATTGACTGTAGCCCACCAGGTTCCTCTGTCCACAGGATTCTCCAGGCAAGAATACTGGAGTGGGCTGGCATTTCCTTCTCCAGGGGACCTTCCCAACCCATGGAGTAATCTCTAGTCTATCAGAAATTATTACTAGGTATTTTATGCCACAGACATTTCATTAAATATGCTCAGTGAAAACATTGAAAATAACAAATACCCTTGGCTTGGAATATAAAGAATGAGAAGTTTATGTAAAAACTTTTCACCCACACAACTAACGCTCTGGGGACTTCCCTTGTGGTCCAGTGGTTAAGCACCCACCTTGCAATGCAGGAGATGCAGGTTCAGTCCCTGCTTGGGGAACTATGACCTCACAAGCCAGTGAGTAACTACTGAGCCCTTGGGCCACAGCTAGAGAGTCTATGCACTGCAATAAAAGATCCTGCATGCCACAACTAAGTCCCCACACGGCCAAATAAACAAATATAAAATAAACAAGTTACATAGCTAAATTTATTGTTTTTCTTTTTTAAAAGCTGACCTTCTGTGATTTACCTTCCTCACATCTTCCTTAGGGAATTCTCAACCACTGTCAGTTGGGTAGAAATGTCTTCCCCATCCACGGCCTTAATCCTATTGCTTTCCTCAATGTTTCCTCAAAATCCCATAATTATGAAACCAAAGCATCTTCTCTATATTTTATACAAGTTATGATTTCCCTTATACAAGTTATGATTTCCCTTTTACAAGTTATGATTTCCCTAAAGCTCAACATTCAGAAAACTAAGATCATGGCATCTGCTCCCATCACTTCATGGCAAATAGATGGGGAAACAGTGGATACAGTGTCAGAGTTTATTTTGGGGGGCTCCAAAATCACTGCAGATGGTGATTGCAACCATGAAATTAAAAGACGCTTACTCCTTGGAAGGATAGTTATGACCAACTTAGATAGCATATTGAAAAGCAAAGACATTACTTTGCCAACAAAGGTCCATCTAGTCAAGGCTATAGTTTTTCCAGTGGTCCTGTATGGATGAGAGAGTTGGATTGTGAAGAAAGCTGAGTGCCGAAGAACTGATGCTTTTGAACTGTGATGTTGGAGAAGATTCTTGAGAGTCCCTTGGACTCCAAGGAGATCCAAGCAGTCCACTCTGAAGGAGACTAGTCCTGGGTGTTCTTCGGAAGGAATGATGCTAAAGCTGAAACTCCAGTACTTTGGCCACCTCATGTGAAGAGTTGACTCATTGGAAAAGACTCTGATGCTGGGAGGGATTGGGGGCAGGAGGAGAAGGGGACGACCAGGATGAGATGGCTGGATGGCATCACGGACCCGATGGACGTGAGTCTGAGTGAACTCGGGGAGTTGGTGATGGACAGGGAGGCCTGGCGTGCTGTGATTCACGGGGTCGCAGAGAGTCGGACACGACTGAGTGACTGAACTGAACTGACGATTTCCCTTCCGTTTCTGCTTCGCTTCCTCGGGACATCGAGAGTGGAAGGTTCTCACAGAGGGCTGTTCTCTGAGGAGTCTCTCGCAGTAGAGAGAGGACGCACAAAGTAGGACCGGATGTGGTATGTGCGCTGAGAGCGCGCGCCGAAAGGCAACCGGAAGTGCCGGAGTCTGCCGGCGAGGAACATGGAGGAGCGGACACGTGACCCAGGCCTCCAGGTTCACCGAGCAGAGAACCGGAGCGGTGGCACCGTGTGTTCAAAGAGCCCAAGGAGGGCGCCACTCGGTTAGAGCCCATGTTTTAAAGGAGAGGGAGGAGGAGAGGCAGGGCTGGAAACGCAGGGAGGAGACCACTGGGAAAGAGCCCAAAGGCCCCCAGTGTCGACTGCATCCTACAGGCCAGTGGCTTTTTAAATTTTTTTTTATTGTAATAGGGTGTTTCTGTTTTTTCTTTCTTTCTTTCTTTTTGAGATATATTATCTCCTTTTACAAATGTATTTATTTGGCTGCGCTTGTCTTAGATGCGGCATGCAGGATCTTTAGTTGTGGCATGTGGGGTCTAGTTCCCTGTCCAGGGATTGATCCCAGGCCCTCTGCAACAGAAGCCTGGAATCTTAGCCCCTGGACCCGAAGGGAAGCCCCTAGGCCAGTGGGTTTCAATTTCCAACCACAATGTAGCAGGAAATGCTTTCTATATGCATCGAGGTGCAAAATGTACATGCAATAAATAAAAGTGTTGCATAACAGAATGTAACCCTTCAGTTTGTGAAAATACTGATATTTCAATCCTATTTAACTCTTTCATTTTGTGAAGGTCCGTTATAACCCACCAAATGGACCATAACATCAATTTGAAAGAAAATCTGCTACAGGCAATGGGTGTTAGAATGTGAAGAATACATTTAATCTGAGTTTTAGAAAGAGAACTGGCACCATAGGAGAAGAGAGCTTGGAAAGTGGAAAGCTAGAATCGGGCGGTAACGTGGTCTGGGCAAAGGGCTCAGAGTTAAAATAGCAGGATGCAGAATGTTAAGGTCATATCTGGTGATTTTCTACATTACTGTTTTCAGGATTATTCACATTTTCAAAGAAAATCTTGAAGAAAGGGAAGGCTGCACTGGGTCTTAGCTGCAGCACCAGAATCTTTAGCTGTGGTCTGTGAATTCTTAGTCACCGCATGTGGGATCTAGTTCACCAAGCAAGGCTTGAACCCTTGCCCCCACATTTGGAGAGCAGAGTCTTAGCCACTGGTGCCCCAGGAAAGCCACATGAAAGGGAATTCTTAAGACAAAGGAAAAGCTCCTCAAGAGAGGAGATAATTTAGGAATGCACCTTCCTGAAGCTACTCGAGAAACCCTCCTAAGGGGATCCCCTGCGCAGGATCTGGGCTTTGATTATGCACAGAAATTGGGGTCAGGGAGGGTCTGTTAACAGATATAAGTATTATAAACGGGAGGGATAAATCATGGTTATACATGGCTTTGCCACCAGTTTCTCCTCAAAGAATCTCATCTCTCCTGTTGTCAGGGCAAGGTTCCCTCTGACATAAGGTGAGCACTAGAAATCGGTCACTTAAATATCTTCTGTGTGTGGAGTAGGGGCTTGACAAACTGAAGGGAGAAAATACCACTTCTTCATCCCGGCAGCTGTGTGTCGGCATATCTTTTCCTCTAACACTCCAAAGATTGTATACATGACATTAAAATGACACAAAGAAAAGATAGTCATTGTCTCTACCATATCAGTTATCTCCTCTTTTTCTCTTGGCCGTAGCCATAGTAAATGCACAATTTGAATTCTCTTTGTCACCGCCTTCAACATTTCCACAGGGCCACATGGTCTTGGTAGAACTGAAGCCAGAAGCATATTCCAGTTCCCACTGACGGTGTTTACAGATGTTCCCCCGTTTATCCCCAACTCAGTTTTAAATTCACACCTCCCTGCAGGTCCCTGTTGCCACAGGAGGGGATGAATTTGAAATGGGAGAAAATCACTGTGCTTCATCTAAGGTCTCTCAGAAAGGCAGTTCTAGAATTTGAATCCAATGCTGCTTGTTCACATGAGGTCTTTTCAACCCAAGTTCAAGGCTGAGCCTCTTCTGCGCAGCCGATGTACAGAGAGATTTAGAGGTGATGCTACAGCCCACAGACACAAAACAGAGTGGAACCTCATTCTTTATTTTCTTGCTTCATCTCGTCTAATTTAGATCGAACGCAAATCCTTCTTGTCAAGCAAACAGCCTCCTTCTTTTCATGATGCCAGTCCCTTCTTCAAAGGCCTTTTATTTTCTGTGGTCTTCAGTATTTCTCCACTTCACTCACCGTCTATTCCCTCAGCCCAAGTGACATTCCCTTACACGTGAGCCTTTTATTCTAATGTTTTCCCCTCTTCCTTACTTTGATTTCATCGCCTTTTACCTTTTTCATGCTTTCGGAAGAGAGCCCTTCTCTTCTGAAGCAACTTCATCTCACTGCAGAGGCTCCTTTAAGGAAAAATGTTAAAAGCCAGCTTTTATGTGCCCCTCATCCTGCGTCCCCTGAGAGCCCAACAAAATCAGCTACTGCAGTGCCAAAGAACAGATCAAAACCAGCCCCTGAGCCCACCTTCTTTATTTGTTGCATTTATTTATTTATTTATTTGTTGTGCTTTGCATTTAAAAGTGGATTCTGAGAATTCCTCCCAGTTCTAGGGTAGTCCTGGATCTGGATACTGATGTAAAATGTAAGTAAATGGAGAAAAGGAAGAAGATGGTAAACCATCACCCAGGACTTTTATCAGCCCAGAATCTCTGTCGCGACTGTCGTGATGGGTCCATGCAGCGGACGAGTCACAGACCAAGACCTGAGTAGGCACAGATCACTTTGTGCAGCACGGGACCACAGAGATGCTTCTCATTCCTTCAAAATCAGTTTTCCCTTGATAAGAGCTGATGTTCAGAAACTTTTGGAAAAAATCCAGAAATATCAATATCGAAACATACCACGTATGCTCTGCTCACTGATTTTCATTCATTGATTTGTTCATTAACTAAGTGGTGTGTTTCTTCTTGTTCTATGTGAAGCTTTGTGTTAGAAACTTTAAGTGTAAGGTCCGCATTCCTATCTCACCTTCATAACCTCATTTCTGGAGCCAACGGCTTACTCTTTTCCCTTAGTTCTAGCAAATTCTCAGCCTTCGTCACCTCTTCCGCCAGCTTTCCATCTCTTGCTGTGGGCTTTGGCAGAAAGATGTCTACCTTTCCTTCATACATCTGCTCAACTAGATTCCTTTATTGGAATTTGGTGTTAACATACACGTGACTACGTATAAAATAAACAAGGACCTACAGTAGAGTAGGTACTGTAGAACTGTACTCAATACCTTGTAATAAACTAATGAAAAAGAAGCTGAAAAAGAATCACTAAACTAAAACTGAGTCACTTTACTGTACATCCGAAACATT
>SJYX01014017.1:160021-184389 GCA_006410675.1 Oreotragus oreotragus | reverse complement strand
ATTCATGTATACACCACTGATACTATTCATATATACACCACCAATACTACATATAAAATAGGTAACTAGTGAGAATCTACTGTGCAGCACAGGGAATGCTACTCAGTGCTCTGTGCTGACCTAAATGGGAAGGAAATCCAAAAAAGAGGGAATATATATCTCTATCCCCCACACATACGTATATGCTGTGGCTGGATTCTCTTTGTTGTACAGTAGAAGCTAACACAACACTGTAAAGCAACTCTGACAAATTTTTTTTAAAAAACATGCTACATAGTATCTTGTTTTTTACTTAAAGTAAAAAAGAAGAAAAAATCTCATTTTTATGACTATCTAATCAATGAGGCCATGTAGCCAATGAGGCGATGTACTGAGTTAAACATACTACAGTATTAAGATTGACTTCTCCCCCTTCTCTTCGCTTTCTAATTTGGTCTCTAGACAGTTTGGAATTACATAAGGAGCTCACGTGTGCAGCTGGGCAGCAGCCCTGTTCTGGAGGGGCCCTTCTGCCCTCACAGGGTGTGTGCTTGACAGGAAGCAGCCACGTTCCACCACACGTATGCTCATTGCCTGGTGTACTTGTTACCATCCCTAACCCTGATTAAATAAGAAAATAGAAGCACAAGAAGAGGCCTGTTATTTCTAAGAAAGACTTGAAAATGGCGAGTTGCTAAAATAAGTTGCTATTAAGTGTAGATGTGACAAATTAAAAAAATGGAGAGAAACTATAAAATATATCAAGTGGCACTTTACTGAGTTTCTTACATGACGCTCCTTATTATCCCCACTTTACACTATTGAAAACTGGAAGTCTAGATAATACATTATCAGTTCAGTTCAGTCACTCAGTCGTGTCCAACTCTGCGACCCTGTGGACTACATTATAGGCATGACTTAGGTAGAGCTTCCCAGGTGGCTCTAGTGTTAAAGAACCCACCTGCCAATGCAGGAGATGCAAGAGATGTGGGTTCGATCCCTGGGTTGGGAAGATGCCCTGGAGGAAGGCAAGGCAACTGGCAACCCACCCCAGTATTCTTACCTGAAGAATCCCATGGACAGAGGAGCCTGGCGGGTTATGGTCTATAGACCCTCCCATTTTTCTGCACTATCTCTACTTTCTAAAAACAACTTTAGCCCAATATTTACAGATGAATGAAAATGTCTATGTCACCCTAATTCCCCTAAAAAAACACTGATCTCCATAGGAGTAATTCTAGCGAATGAAATTAACCTAAAACCAAATTTTCAAAAGAGAGTCTTCATTGAATATATGCAATTAAATTATCCTTTAAAAAAATAAAACAATTTGGTCCAGGTGCAATTGAATTTTCCCATCTGGCCATTTCTTCCTCATCTAGAAAATGTAAGCAGTCAATACAGAGCTTAACGAAGCCCAGCTATTGACCTCCGCAGGTCAATATGGGTGCTCGGTATTAGTCAGACACAGTTCAGCTGTAGTATTTGCAGTTGAGGAAAAGATGACTGTTTCAGTTCTTAGTACTTATTCCAGGAACCCACAGATTCCCTGTGGTCTTCTGCATAACGTATTTGTCATATTCAAAGCAAAGTGTGAAAGTGAAAGTGTTAGTCACTCAGTCATGTCCACCCCGTGAACTATAGCCTACCAGGCTCTTCTGTCCATGGGATTCTCCAGGCAAGAATACTGGAGTGGGTTGCCATGCCCTCCTCGAGGGGATCTTCCTGATGCAGGGATTGAACCCAGGTCTCCCCGTATTGCAGGCAGATTCTTTACCATCTGAGTCACCAGGGAAGCCCTATTCAAAGGGAAGCTGCCTTCACACGCAATATCGACCTTACAGGGCCATCCTGCAGGACAGAGAAAGAGAAGTGTTCCTGGCCTGGGTGTCCGTGCTTCGGCCACAGATTCATCCTAATCCTCACCAGTCATCTCGCTTTGGGAGAACCAGATGCTAAGGGGCACCAGCCCGGCTGTTCAGGGCAGGGGTGGCGGGGGGAGGGTGGAACAGGTGGGTCTGAGGTGAGTAATAACAGTACCCTACCTTTCCTACATTTATCACTTAATGAATCCAATTGCACCTCTTGTTCTAAAAGACAAATTAACTGGAATTTTCAACTGTCAAGTGAGAAGGCAACAGAAGATGGAAACTGCTCACATCGACCAGTGAAACCGCATCGCCGTGCGGGAGGCTAAGCCTGGGGCGCAGGGAGGGGATTTCCTCTCCCGCAGGCACCAAGTCTCTGCCCTGCGGCTGGAGGAGAACACGCGGGGCGCCCTGCCCCCCGGCCCAGAACCAGAGGCGGGCGCTCAGGAGCTCGTGCCGTCACATCTCAGGAAGCTAACCTCCAGGGGCAGCACCTGCGAGCGCCAGAAATACGACAGAAATGAAAGGGCTGATAGAGGGACCAGCGCAGAAAACTGGGCCCAGCCGGGCCACTTGGTCGCTAGACTGCAGTGGGATGACTTATCTCAGGAGGCCAGATTTTGAAGGCAAAACCAGGTGAGTTTCAGAAGGCACTCACGCTGGGAAGGAAATATGAGTTCTAAGATCTGTGCACCCAGAAACCATCTTGTCCTCACTTAGCCCTGCAAATAAAGCTGCCTGCGTGCTCAGGCACTTAGTTGTGTCCGACTCTTTTGTGAGCCCATGGACGGCAGCCCACCAGGCTCCTCCATCCGTGGGATTTCCCAGGCAAGAATACCGGAGTGGGTTGCCATTTCCTCCTGCAGGGGATCTTCCGGACTCTTGGATCAGACCTCATCTGCTGCATTGACTGGTGGATTCTTTACCGCTGAGCCACCTGGGAAATCTCTGTAAGCAAAGCTTCTTCCCCTCAGTCTGCCTCGTTCTCTGGCTCCCAGACACGTCAGATGCTCACCAGCCGCTCAGCCTTCCAAGCAGGATGGGACGGGCAGGGAACACCTCCCCAGATAAACCTCCATTGTCTCAGAGTCTTTGTGGGACGCTGGTTATAGACATTTCCACTCTCCAAGGATATTCAAAAATCAATCACAAAATAATCTTCCTAATGAAGCTGTGAAAAATATTTGGGACAACTGATTGATGAATGAAAACAAACCAAATGTCCCTTCATGAAGTCAGTGGGCCATATGTTTGGTTTTATTGGGCATCTACTGTGTGCCAGCAATGAAACAGTGTCTCACTGTCCACTGAATCCAGGGTAAGCAAGGCGCGAGCGGGGACGCTGCAAGAAATCTCAGGAGCCGTAGGAACTGCAGACACGTTTACCTCTCCAGGCTGGCACAGCAGCAAAAAGGGCTTCTCAGGTAGGGCTTGTACACCTTTACAGAACAAAAGCGGCCCGTGGCTAAGCGGGGACGACATGACGCGTATGCACATTGCTGTCTGGGACCCCAGCTCTTCCATAGCCAGGCAGTCACTGCTCACCGGCTGTGGGGCCAGAGAGCCTGACTGACGCCATCTTGGCTACCTGCTATTTCCCCGCAGATCGGCGTCAGGACACAGAAATAAACGAGAAAGAGTCTCGGGCCCAAAGAGCTGGATGCCTGATGCCAGAGGCAAAGCGTAAACGCAGCACAATCGTGCAAAACAGAGGCGTAAGCCAGATGGGCAGTCAGGAGAGACTCCCACATGGAAGAAGCAGAACTGGGTCTTCAGAGGTTAGCAGAGCTGTCGGCGAGCGAAGGCCAAGCTCAGGGACTGGCCCTTGAAGCCATCTAGAGGCACAGGTGGGTTTGGTCGGCGAAGCACTGGCGGAGGCTGCAGAGAAATGCGGAAAGGTGGGAGGAAGAAAGGGAGAAAGGAAAAGAAAGAAAGAAATAGAGGAAGAAGGGAAGAAGGGCGGGAAGGAGGAGGGAAGGAGCAAAGAGGGTGGAGAGAGACAGGAAAAGGGTGGGGCTCAGTCTAAAGACCAGACACACCACGCTGAAGAGCCGGACACTGGCCTCAGAGGTTGAGGTCAGCAGAGGTTTCTAAGCCTGAGAAAGAGGAGAGACAAGGTCAGATGTGTGTGCCGAAACGCAGACCTGACAGTGACCAGCGCGGCGACATACCAGGCCCTCGGTACGTATGTGATCTCGAAAAATGAATGTCAAGACCATACTGCATGGGAGATGCGACTGGTTTCACGGGGAGTGAAATGCAGGTGCGAGACGAGGCCCAATGTGTGTGCCGAAACGCAGACCTGACAGTGACCAGCGCGGCGACATACCAGGCCCTCGGTACGTATGTGATCTCGAAAAATGAATGTCAAGACCATACTGCATGGGAGATGCGACTGGTTTCACGGGGAGTGAAATGCAGGTGCGAGACGAGGCCCCCACGGTCAGGAAGCGGAGGATGAACAGGAGGGAGTGGGCAGCAGGGACTATGGGTGCGATGGACGTCGCTTGTTTAGAAGCTCCATGTCAAGGAGAGAGGAAAGAGCCCTGCTGTTGTGATTCAGAGGATGGAGGTCCTTCTCATGAGAGAAGAAAGGTCACGGGAGGATCAGGGTCTCTGGGAAAATCATCTGTGTCGTAAGGATGTAGGTAATAGTCGTGAGACTATATCTTTAGTGTGCCTTCCTTTAGGGTTTTCATTTCGCGGAGGCCATATAGGTCACAGCATGAGGTCTGATGGTTTCCTAGGTGGCTCTAGTGCTAAAGGACCCGCCTGCCAGTGCAAGAAGAGCAGGACACGGGAGTTTGATCCCTGGTTAAGGAAGATCCCCTGGAGAAGGGCACGGCAACCCACTCCAGGATTCCTCCCTGGAGAATCCCATGGACAGAGGAGCCTGGAGGGCGACAGTCCCTGGGGTCGCAAAGAGTCAGACAGGACTTAGTGACTAAGCAAAGGATGCTTGGTACAAAGTAAATGTTCTGTTTAATTTAGGGGAGAAAGGAAGGGGGAGGGAAGGAGGGGAAGAGAAGGGGAGGGAGGCAGGGCGGAAGAGGGAAGCGTTCATGGGCCTACAGTCCAGGAGGGAAGTGCGCGGCTCTGCAAACAGAATCCCTCACATAGAACCCGGATTCGACGGGCACATTATTGCATCAGTGATGTTGTGCGCATGCAGCTTCGCCTTCTCAGCCTCTGTACAGATTTCAAACACCGGCAAATTGCTCCCTGGCTAAAGGGCACTTTTCACATATGCTTCTGTCTCTTTCCAGGGAAGTTGCAACCACGTGATTAATTCTGAAGGAAGTCTTTGTAACTGAAATGTGATTCTTCTTAATTTCAAAGCATCCTGAAAGTGTGGTAAGAAATTACTGACCTTTATTTCATGGCCGTATGGAGGACTAGTGTGTCTCCAGTAACACACTTCCCTGTCCCGTTTCAAACGGCGAGTTGTAAACATCCAGAAAACCACAGGCGTTCTAACAGGCACTGTCTGAGAACTCCTGGCGCTAGTGGTAAGGAATCTGCCTGCAATGCAGGAGACACACCAGACGCGGGTTCCATCCCTGGGTCGGGAGACCCCCTGGAGGAAGGCATGCCACCCACTCCAGGATTCTTGCCTGGAGAATCCCAAGGACAGAGGAGGTTGACGGGCTGCAGTCCATGGGGTGGCGAAGAGTCGGACACAGCAACAGTGACTCAGCACAGGGGCAAGCAGTTCAGGACTGATGACCGAAGGCCCCACACTGCATTCAAACCGCGGCTATCACGTTGCCAATCGGAAGACCACTTTGTCATCACCAACCGTAAGAAAAATGGTTGAAATGATTAGCACATTCCAGGAAGGAGCAGAAAAGGAAAACTTACAGGAGGCAGGAGTCTAACGCTGCCTGTCTTTAAATGTGGAGTCAAATATTCTACGAGAGGCTCAATTTTGCCTTTAATAAGCCTGACTTAATGGGACATGACTGACATCCGCCACTATTTCATCTATTATAGTGTTCCTCAATCGCTTGAGCGTTCCTTAATCAAAAGGAGAGTTCCTCACCACCCTTGGGCATCAAAGGAGAAGGTTTCTATAGCTATTACTGAACCGAAGAATTATTCTTTGAAGACCCTAAGGTGAAACACTGAAAAAAATCCTTCCGGGATACAGATGAAAAATGCCACATGCATGTGTCTCCCAAGTACCCGGTGCAAACCATCCAAAGACCAACAAAAACACAGGCCCACACTGACTGCACACAAGCGTTCACATCTCCTATTCTTCTCGCCTTTCCACTCGTCTGACTCAGGTGGAGTCAAGAAGGACTAGGTAACAAGCCCAGCCCTGATTAATGGGCCAGGTGAGCAAGCGACCCCTGAAATGCTTTCATTTCCATAAACCTTTTACTCGAAGGAGAGACGCCAGGGCGGGAGGGCTATCGCCATGGCAGAGCAAAAAGTATGTAACACACAAACAATGGTGAGAGTTCCTGCATTCAGGCAGGTTCCCTCTATGCCCATAATGCCACTGGGTAAAAGTGGTTTAATTACTTTGTTCTGAAAAACATGCCTTTTGGGTTCAAAAACATGCCATGCCTTTTGGGTTCAAAAGAAACCTTTAGAAGGCCTGCTGGGAATTAAAATAATTAGCACATAGCCCGTTATTTAAAAGCCCGATCCTGTGAGGCTAAGTCATTACAAAATCAAGTCAGAAATGACTCGACTTTTTTAATGCTGTGGCTGGCAAATGAAGTCCTTTTTTTATTATTATTATTTCTTTTTTAAGATAGAAACCTACCTATTTGAAAACAGAAGCTGTTAACTTGCTCCTTGAATTTAACATCTGGTAACATTTTCATCTTTTGCAAACTAGTAAAATGTTATAGTATTTTTGACAGCAGGAGTTCAGTGCCAGAAGAAATTTTATCAGTACAAAGAGACTGCTAAATGGGTTTCTTACTGGGCCACGGGGTTTCTTAATCTTTATCTCACAGCATTAAAAAAAAAAAAAGGCGCTGCAGGGTGGGTGCTATTTGCCTATGATTTCTCCAGGAATTAATTTAGGGAGAAATTAATGGCCAAACCATTAATGGGCCACAGCTCACCTCCTATAGCAGGTTAACGTGTGGAGTGGAATCCACGGACGTTTGAGCGTCTGGGTTCTCGAAAGCCCTTCCGACACCACACCGTCGCTGCCACCATCTGCTCCTTCTTTTTCTATCGACTGCCTCTGCCCTTTACTGGACCACATTGGTCATTCACCAGCTTTGTCTGTAAAATGACCTTAGTTACCACGGGATAGTCAAAGGCAGGCTTCCCTGGTAGCTCTGTGGTAAAGAATCCGCCTGCCAGTGCAGGAATTGCAGGACACGGGAGTTCGATCCCTGGGTAGGGAAGATCCCCAGGAGAAGGGCGTGGCAACCCACTCCAGGATTCTTGCCTGGAGAATCCCGTGGACAGAGGAGCCTGGCGGGCTACAGTCTGTGGGGTCGCAAAGAGTCAGGAATGGCTTAGTGACTAAACCGCCACCAGCAGTCGAAGGCAAACACGTGAGAATGCAACCAGCAAACTTTTTATATGGAAACATGGAAACACTGGGGCACCAAGCAGAGCCTTCTCGGGGTGTTTGCCGAGCGGTCTGTGCTGTGAGCAGCAGGATAAAAACGGAAGTAGAGGTCACGGAGCAGCCTGACGCACAGACCTCGGCTGTGGACTGAGCATCGGGATGCTGGATTCTGGTTCTGGCACCTGCCGATTCTAGAGACTTACTCAATCCCTCAGACTCGGAACTTTCATTTTCTCATCTGCAAAACTGGGGAGAGAAGAAGTGAGGATTAAAGTCATGATCGCTCTGCCTGGCGATGGGAGGGCTCGCTATGGGTCGTGGTTATGCTTGTTCCTATACAGGCACTTGGGAAGCTGTGATTGACAGTCGCTATTTCGTATTCCTTTCTTACTCCTTTTTTTTTTGGCAGCACAGGATCTTAGTTCCCCAACCAGGGTCCAAACCTGGGTCCCCTACAGTGGAAGCTCAGAGTCTTAATCGTTCAACCACTGGGGAAGTCCCAATAATGATTATTTTAAACAACAGATACACACTACTAGATACAAAGTAATCAAGAAGGACCTATTGCATAGCACAGGGAACTCTACTCAATACTCTGTAATAACCTATGAGGGAAAAGAATCGAAAAGAGAGGATATACATAAATGTATAACAGATTCACTTGCCTGCACACCAAGTGTACACACAAAATAACACATTGTAAATCAACTATACTTCCATAAAAAAAGGGAAAAAAGTTTCAGTCTCCTTACGATTTTGATCAGAAGAGAGCTAGAAGGATGCACATGAAGACTTTGTTTGACTGCAGCAATATAATGGGAGTGAAACATTTGTCTGCTCAATTTTCCAAAGCCTCTGTACACAAATAAATTATTCAGCAAAGACTTGGAAGCACAGATCGCTTCTCTGAGGACAAGGAGGGTCATGCCCTGTAAATGCTCTGATTGCAAGGCTCTGCCTCTGCCTGATCTGTCAGTGGTCTTATAGAATCAACTTAGAGGTCAGAAAGAGAATTAGCACCTTTTCAAAAGCAAAACAATTATTTAAAGTCTCAGCGAAGGTAAAAAATGCTGTTACTCTCACCCACGTGTTCTGTGCGGTTCTCACATGGAACTGAGGGAGAGACTCAGGTGAGCAGGTCTCCAGGGCAGAGAACATGATTTCATTGTCATTAAAGTACATAATTGCTAATATTTTTGAATAGTTACTATGTGTTTGGCACATGCTAAGTGATTTTCATGGGCTGTCTTATTGAGGAACTCTAGAAGGAAATGGAAGCTTTAAAAGATTAGTAATTTGTCCCAAATCTCACAGCTACAAAGAGAAATAAGGGTCCTCAGTCTCTCTGCTTACAAAGCTGACAGCTTCTCACGCTACAATGTGCCCCTGAAATCACATTTTTTTAAAAAACAATTTGTAAGATCAGAATAATTCAGGTGTCTCCCAAAACCTCTTTTTAGAAAAGAAAAAAAGTATCTGGTATATTTTCATGAAAGCGAGGACACTACGTGTACAGCCCTGCAATTTTATGGACTACAATCAAAGACACACGTTACATCCACGAAGAAGGAAAAACTTGGAAACGCATAGTCAAGTTTGCATGGACGGTAGGCAAGAATTCATGTCACGAAGGTGGAGGAGAGGGATAAGGTTAAACTGGCCTTCAGAACATCAAATGACAGGCAGAAAAGCGGCCTGAACCCAAAGCTTGATCAAAACTGTGAATCTGCAATGATAAACCCCTTAGCTGTTAACATCAGAGTGCAACTTCCCTCCCTGATTTCAGGACACCGGACAGAAAACTGCATGTTAAGCCTTGAGCAGAGGCAAGAAGATGACAAAATTCATGTGATGCTGGAAACTGAGGAGTCCCTGGGCTCCGCTGTTCCGTACACGGACCTTGTAGTTGTCGTTTAGTCACTAAATCATGTTGACTCTGCGACCCCACAGACTGCAGCACACCAGGCTTCCCTGTCCTTCACTAGCCCTGAGCTTGCCCAGACTCATGTCCACTGAGTTGGTGATGCCATCCAACCGCCTCATCCTCTGTCGCCCCAGGGACCTACCTCATCCCAGACGAGACAAAGCCTGGTGGGCAAGGTGGCTCCCTCTGTTCTCGGCATATGTGTCACTTTGGCAAGTGGCTTGCGCCTTTTTTGTGTCAGTTCCATGAGTCACCAAATGGGGAAAACCATTTCTACCTAGGGATAGCATTGATGGTATCTACTTCATGGGGCTTTGATAAAGATCAAATGATTTGTAAAGCACACGGAACAATAATCAACTCAGAGTAGGTTAGTTTTCGCTTAATAAATACCTTCAGGTGCATGTCTATATAGAAATATTTGACCTATAGATCATATCTGGAAACTATATTGACTGCTTACCATGTTCCAAGTGCTGGGATAAATTCCTGAGTTAGATGGGCTTATTTAATCCTTGAAACAACATGCAGAGGTGGCACTACTCCGATGAGCAAATTGAAGTTTGAGAAATTTGTTCAAGGTCACGTGACTCATAAACCTTGGAACTAAGAGCTAACCCAGGCCATCTGGCTCAAGCCCTTGCTCTTAATTAGAAAACGGATAATTATTCTCCGCAGTACAGGAAGGAAATCTCATCGTTAAAGAACCAGGAGAATTGGTTCATGATATGCATCAAATGAATTCCAAAGCCAGCATGTGAAAAAAAAATGTTCATTGGAGTATGGTTGCTTTACGATGCTGTGTTAGTTTTTGCATACAGCAGAGTGAAGCAGCTGTATGTAAACACATACCCCTTCTGTTTTGGATTTCCTTCCCATTTAGGTCACCACAGAGCATTGAGAAGAGTTCCCTGCGGGAAGTTCTCATTAGTTGTCTATTTTATACAAAGTATCAATAATGTATCTGTGTCAATCCCAATCTCTCAATTCATTCCACAACCCCCCCCAATCCCCCTACTTGGTGTCTGTACGTTTGTTCTCTCTCTGTGTCTCTACTTCTGCTTTGTGAATAAAATCGTCTGTAACAATTTTTTCAGATTCAATATATGTGCATTAACATACACTATTTGATTTTTCTCTTTCTGACGTACTTCATTCTGTAGGACAGGCTATAGGCCCATCCACCTCTCTACAAATGACCCAATTTCATTCCCCTTTATGGCTACAAATGGCATTATTTCATCCTTTGTTATGGCTGAGTAGTATTCCACAGTATATATGTACCACATCTTCTGTATTAACTTATCAGTTGACAGATACTTTGGTTTAAATTTTAAAAATTAAAACAGAAGTATCATTGTAGATTGTCTTTCACATAAGAGGAACGTGGGCGTGTTTGTCAATGATCACTTATATGATTCCACGTGTATCTTTAAATGCTTATGCTTCCAATATTGACTGACGTCAGTATAAACAGACACGAAGAAAATAGCCTCAGAGATTAACGATGACCTGAATATATTAGCCTCATTCTCTACTGGAACTTTCCATCTTATTTATTATGCCTGCATTCGACTAGAGACAAGCCCTTCTCTTCATCATCCTAAAGTTACACTCTTAGACATCCACAGGGATGACGATCATTACTGAAATCCGTCCTCTCCCACATGCGGCCCTAGCTCATCGCTTTCCAAACCAGGTCCAGGTAAGAATGTCCTATGGGAAGTATGATCCCACCGGAATGAATGATCCAAGGAAAAGAAAAAAGTCCCAGACAAATAAATTGATATGTTTAACTGTGAACTGATTTCCCTTTATACTGCAGATTTACTCAGTAACTCATATATTGGACAATGCATGCACTGTGAACCTCTGCCAAGGGGATTCCATAAAGCACATTTGACCACCAGACTGCAGTTGCTGGAGCACAGATTTCTATTTCCTGGAGGGAGGTGAGCCCCAGGGCACACTCTGGCCCCTGGCACTTTTGCATTACCTGTGTTTTACACACAACAGTTTGCAAAGGTCCATGTTATTACCTCTGTTATGAGACACACTAAAGCTAGAGACACAGAGTGACTTGGCTGCAAGTGTGAATCGCTCAGTCGTGTCCAGCTTGTTGTGACCCCGTGGACTGTAGCCCGCCAGGCTCCTCTGTTCACAGAATTCTCCAGGCAGGAATACTAGAGTGGGTGGCCAGTCTCTTCTCCAGGGGATCTTCCTGACCCAGGGATCGAACCCAGGTCTCCCGCATTGCAGGAGGATTCTTCACCATCCGAGCCACCAGGGAAGGACCACCTTGGCAGAGGTTGCAGTTATTAGCAGTTGCTACTGGATTCAAACCCAGATCAACCTGCGACAAACGGTCTTGCTCTTCCCACCTACAAAGAAACGGGCCAGACCCGCAAATGGCAGACTGCCCGCTCACTGCCTGGTTTCCTCCCTCACAGTCTTCTGGTTACTTTACTGCCAGCAGGAACCTGACATCTGGATGAAAGGAAAGAAAGCCCATAACTGAATATTTGGTTTTTTTCCTCCTCCTCCTTACCCTCTAGCGTAGAGTACGTCCTGTAAAGTTAATACCTCACACTGACACTGAGGATTTTGTTTGTTTGTTTGTTTGTAACAACTTGATTTCTGAAGCATAATTTCAAAAACATTACATAATAAATATGCTCCAGTGATTAAAGCTGATACGTTCTGCAGAATCAAATAGAAAACAGCAAGAAAATGTTTTCAAAGTTTTCATGCTGAAGAAATCATCTAAGCCATCACTAAGAAATCTAGCACAAAGGGTGAAGATTTTTGAAAACACAGATCTTTGATCCACTGGAACATGAGTGCAAACATCCCTTTCAAAGACTACGAGGAACCCAGAAATATCCAAGTGTAGGTCAGACTTCCATTGGGAAAAATGCAGGTCCTGTGGTCTGGCTGAGCCACAACCTTCTATTGGTGGGCAGGCAGAGGTGGGACAGAATGCAGTCTAAGTTCATTTTGGAGCTCAAGAATCAGACTTTTACCTTTCTTGCAAGAATCCTGTCTCCCCATGCATATAGTACTTCTTTCCTTAGGACAAATGAAAGCAGCCCCATGGCACATCCAGACTTTTCCTGACGTGCTCAAAAATTGCCTATCACATATTCAAGAGTCACAGGATTATTTCATTCACTCTAATATCACCCAAACTGTTCTTCTGTCTACAGCCTTCATCCTCTTACTTAATACTTTATCACCAGTGATTTTATTGAGCTTCTACTGCATGCTGTATGTATTATTTCTAATGCTCTCAACGACTATGCAAGATACATGAAGAACAAGAATTTCTGAGACTTCACTCTCCAGCACAGGAGGTGTGGATCTGATCCCTGGTCAGAGGGTGAGACCCCACATGCCTCTCCATCAAAGAACCAAAAACGTGAAGCAGAAGCATTGTTGCAAAAAATTCAATAAAGACTTTAAAAATGGCCCACCTCAGTTAAAAAAAAAAAAAAAAACTTGAAAAAGATTAAGAATTTCATAACCCCTCTGAGTACATGAGGAAAAATTTACTTGTAAAAACATTTTCTTAATATTTAATATTTATCTCTTCTACTCCAGTTCAGGATTTCTGTGGTTATTACAGAAGACATACTTAGGTGAAAGCGTCAGTCACTCAGTCACGTCTGACTCTTTGCAACCCTGTGGACTATAACCTGTCACGCTCCTCTGTCCTTGGGATTCTCCAGGCAAAAACCTGGATGGGTCTCCATTTCCTTCTCCAGGGGATCTTGCCGACCCAGGGGTCAAACCCAGGTCTCCTGCTCAGATCGTTTTCTTGCATGGAGCAGGCAAACCTCACAGTCATTTCCATGCACACCGGTTGTGGGTCTCATTTCTAGGTGGGGGATGGGGAAGGGAATTATTCAGAATCTGAACATTCTACACAGTCCTAAATTCAAAGGTCTCCATCTCCTTCAGCTCCCACTCAAGTTTACACTGATAAATTTACTTTGGTCAAATCAACGCAGTGTTTTCTAAACTGCAAGGTAACAGGAACCAGATCCTAAACACTGTGATAAAATAGATCATTTTCCCTTGTGTTCACGCATCTGACATGGCTTCACTGTATAAGGAGGTAGCATTTCTCATTTTTCACCACTGATCTGTTCTCAGCTTCTGAAATTTTTGACAGCAACACCTCTTGAAATTCGGTTGGGAGTAAAGGCTGAGACAGCACGTAATCAACCATGCTAAACATAAATTCTTTTTTCAAATGCTTGCTTTTGAGTTGTTCTCAAAGTATCTATGGCTCCATAGTACACAAAAGAAATGAGAAGGCAGAAAGTCTACACTCCCTGCAAAGTAAATTCTTAAATTTAAAAATTTACCCCCAAATCCCAATACTTTATATTTTACTCTATTTGGATGTCTGCACGGTGTTCAAACATTCTTTGAGCACAATTATGAAGGTGCTTCTCATAAACGCTGCTGTCAACACCTAGGTGTTTTTGGTAGCTAATAAACATTACCCAAAGAAACTTCTTTTTTCATTTGCTAATGCCAAGTTTAGGGAGTAAAAGATGTGAAGTCAGGAGTGTTTGAACTTGACGAAGCAGGTGGAAGGGGAAGGTGGCTGAATTCAGACACAGTCTGATGGAAGGTGGGAACACGTGCCCTGGGTCCTTCCGTTCAAAAATGAATAGAAAGAGAGTAAGTAGGAGGGGGCAGAAAGGAGAGAAGCCACAGATTTCAACATGGAGTGGGATCGATTCCCACTAAATGCTCTGTGTTTAATAAATTCCTCTACTCTCAGGAGTAATAAGTCTTTTAGGAGGCAAAATTATATTTTGCATAAATTCTTGCCCAAATATAAACATGTATTAATTAATAGTAACCATTTTAACAAAGAAAACATGTATGCCATTAATGGCAATCTAGCTTTAAATCATTAGCTGGCATGCTTCAAACCCAAGAGAGATTTGACATTATGACAAGTGACTTGCAGCAGCAGGCAGAACACTCTGCCATCAAGAAGGTCCCTGCGGCACACACCTCGAGAGCGAGATACGTTTCTTCGGGGAAAAACACTGAGGCTAGAGAGTTCTCAGGTGAAAACTCCTGTTTCTCCACTGGAAGAGAGCCAGAAAAATCTGAGGAACAGGTAAACCGTGGAGGAGGGGTGGGTGGCCGCAGGAAGGGAGTTTCTGCTTTCTTACGGGAAGTGGTAAAATGTCCCCGAGTTCTGTGATGAGAGGTCACGCTAGCTGCAGCTCATGGGGGTGCCAGTCGGCATCTTCTTATATCAAGCTGCCAGTTTAGCTCAGAATGTGGAGAACCATCAGTCCAATTCCGTACAAAGAGGAGAAGAATGGGGGAGCAGGACGAGGCAGAGATGGAAGATCTAGGAAAACTAGAATTACACGCTTTCTGGGGCAAAACCCACTGGAGACGACAGGTATGTACACAGCTCCAGGTTTACTGTGAAGCTCAAGACGTGGCCCCTCACGGCCTGGGCTCTTCCGACGTCTGGGGTGATGATCCAGAAATGTGTTCACAGGGGAGTATAAGTTTGTAAAATTTGAAAAGTTTGACGATTTTAAATACAATAGGCTTAAGATTTTGGTCATCTCCTACTCCGGCTCACCCTCATTTTCCCTTTTGTTAAAGCGTGCAGAGAAGCTAAGATACATACAGCTGAGGGGCAGCTGAGATGGGGGTACATTAGATCTGGAATATCAGCCTGGGTCACAGCAGGAGATGAGTGTCGCGGTCATTTTAGATGGAAAAACTTAATGCACAGAATTATTGACTGGGAAAGCAGATGGGAGTATAGAGGAACTGGCTGGCAAGAAAGAAAATTCTGAAAAAAAAAACCAGTAGGAATGACAGAAATCAAGGACAGTCACCGCCCTAGGGCTGAGATCAAGTGTGCGGCAGGCAGAGAGCGGGCGCTTCCTTAGTAGAGAGCTGACTATGCTGTAGGAGCAAGAGAAGCAGGCAGCTAATTGATAAGAAATACTGTTATTATTTGGGCTTCTCAGGTGATGCGATGGTAAAGAATCCACCTGCCAATGCAGGAGACGCAGGAGATGCAGGTTTGATTCCCTGGGTCGGGAAGATCCCCTGGAGGAGGAAGTATTCTTCCCTGGAGAATCCCCCGGACAGAGGAGCCTGGTGGGCTACAGTCCCTGGGGTCGAAAAAGAGTCATCTAGAGTGCCTGAGCGTGCACACGTGCCTGCATGGCATTCGTCAGGATTTTAAAATTTTATTTCTTGTATTTGCTTAAAGGCTTAGACATTAGCCTCAACTAAAAGACTTATATGGAGTGCTGGTTTAGTTATTCTTTTAATTGAAGACTGATACAAACTGTTCCATTATTTTAGCTGCATAAGATACCCACTTATTTGGTATAGCTTTTGCTGACCTCTTGACATGCTTTTGTATTGAACTCTGTATTGATAATTTTGTACATTTCTCTTTAAATTTTCCAAAAGCATATAAGCTTCAGGTCCACCCAAACTTGGATCTACCCCTGTGTACATGAGTCATACAGAGATGGGTCTTATAATGGCAAATCAAATCTGATGATTTAGTCCTTACACGTGTTTAAAATTAAGCATTATTTAGACACTCATCCGAGGCTTTTGCTTTTTTAAAATCCGAAAACAGTAAAAGCAAATCTAAGCCTTCTAATTATTATGGAAATATTGAGCTCCATCAACAGACTACCTTCTGCACCAAGAGTAACACAAAAACCAAGGTCTTGGGCTTTCGTTAAGTTCCTCACATTACAGTGAGAGGAAGGAGACAGAGGTGGCCAGGAGGGTAAAAGAGGGAAATGAAAAGGAGAGAGACAGATCCAGCCAATAACCAGTACCCTAAGTGTTCTCCACCGTCTGGAACACACAGATTCACAAAGTTGGGTAGAGAAGAGAAGGAGGATGGAAGAGACAGAGGCAACCTGGTGGAGAAAAAGGAGAGTCTAAAGGAGAGGAGAGCGGTCAACCCAGCAATCTCACTCTCAAGTAAAAATGGGTGCTGAAGATTGGGTTTTTAAAGGTACAAAATTGATAACAAATATCAAAAAGCAAAGATTAAAAATCTAGAGTAGAGGTTGGATTTTAAAAAATACAAGATTAAAAAAAAGAAGAAAAACAAAAACAAAGTCACAAGAATTATTAAAAAACAACAACCACACACACATATATATATGACATTTGCTTTAAAATATAGTCTTTTTTTGTAAAGTAATAGTAGGTTATAAAAATAAAAATTAAGGGAGAAATAGAGAACTTAAAAATTTTAAGAAAAATATTTTAAAAAGGAGACGAAAAAGAAAAGAAGAAAAAAAAAAAAGAATGATTGTAAAAATGGTAAAGGTATATCTGGGACTTTCTCTGGTGTGCTGTGGGCTGTGTGGTGTCAGTTCATTTTCAGTTAGTTCCTTGGCCTGGCTTACATTTCTCAAGATCTATACTTCCAAGGCGGTTCCCTCTGTTTTAGCTTCTTCTGTTTGCTGGTCTCTTCAGTGTCTGTTTTCCGCCCTGACACAAGGGGGTGGTGGTGGACACTTTTTTTTTTTTTTTTTAGGCTCACTTGTTCAGTCGCACTGTGGGGAAGGGGGGATGCTGCAAACAAATAACACTGGCATGTGCTCGTAGTGTCTCAGCCACACTGGGCCTGCCCCCGCTCACGGTGCACACCACTCAGGCTCTAGGTCACTTCACCTGGAACCGTTTGAGGCTGGCCCTGGGCTGCATGCACCTCCCCCATCTAAGCCGCTCAGGCTCAGGCACTCAGGTAGTCTTCAGAGGCGCAGACTCAGTTGGGCCTGCATTTTGTGCCCTTCCCAGGTCCGAGCAGCCCGGGTGTTTGGCGAGTGCGGTTGCTGCGACTTATTGCCTTTCCCATCCCTGCTGCTCAGTTTTCTGGGTGTACAACTGGCGCCCCTTCTTAGGCAGATGGTGACTGTCCAGAACCCCAAGAAGTCTTAGTTAGCAAAGAAACTTGCTTGCAGTTTGGAAGTTAATGTCTCTCTGGGGCTGTGATTGCCCCCTTCCGGCCCTTCCGGCCCTGGCTGCCTGTCACCAAAGGGGCATGGTCTGCAGCCAGCTAATTCTGTTCCATGTTTTGTTCTGTGTGTGGTCCTGGTGGTGGCTCATGTTAGAGCTTTTTGCGTGGTAGCTATCTCACAGTCTGGTTTGCTAGCCCAAGTTAGTTCACTCTGGTTACACTCGGGGCATTCCAGCCCAATTCTTAAAAAGCACTGCAGCTTGCACCTCCCTGCCCAGCCCCTGCTTGCTACCAGTGGATGCAGGCATCTGTGCTGCTTCTCCGCTGGGGGAGTTACCGTTAGGCTCATAATCTGTTGGTTTTAATTATTTATTGACTTTTCCTCCCTGTTATGTTGCCCTCTGTGCTTCCAAGGCTCACCACAGACTAGGCAGTGGGAGTGTTTCCTGGTGTTTGGAAACTTCTCTCTTTTTAAGACTCCCTTCCCGGGACGGAGCTCCCTTCCTATCTCTTTTGTTTCTTTTTTCATCTTTTATATTTTTTCCTACCTGTTTCTGCAGACAATGATCTGCTTTTCTGGGTGCCTGATGCCCTCTGCCAGCATTCAGAAGTTGTTTTGTGAAGTTTACTCAGCATTGAAATGTTCTTTTGATGAATTTGTGAGGGGGAAAGTGGTCTCCCCATCCTATTCCTCAGCCATCTTAGGACCATCTCTGTGTGTTAATTTTTATGTTGGAACTTCGTATGATATAGGTTTGTTTTTAACGTGGAACTCTTTAGCAGGTTTCAAACAAACACATTCAACACAAAACCGATAGCAATAGAAATACTATTATCCCATATACACCATCTGTGGTCTCAGTATTTGACCCTGAGACTATTTAAAAGAATGGATTAAAAGTTCATGTAGTCTTGTATTTTTCTGATGAAACAATCCCAAGCTTATTTTTCATGATTAGTATTATGCTTCATGATTAGTATTTTCAGTCTAGTTTTTAATATGTGTGAACCACCTATGAGCCAGTATTACGCTACCTGTACAGGTTGGAATAGAGTTCACATAGTTTCACTCTGGACACAGTGACCAATTAAACTTGAGGGATTCTGGAATCCCTAGGGCTAAAAGAGCACAGAGCATTGTATGAATGGTAAGCCCTTCAGTTAAAGGTTNCACACAGTCCTAAATTCAAAGGTCTCCATCTCCTTCAGCTCCCACTCAAGTTTACACTGATAAATTTACTTTGGTCAAATCAACGCAGTGTTTTCTAAACTGCAAGGTAACAGGAACCAGATCCTAAACACTGTGATAAAATAGATCATTTTCCCTTGTGTTCACGCATCTGACATGGCTTCACTGTATAAGGAGGTAGCATTTCTCATTTTTCACCACTGATCTGTTCTCAGCTTCTGAAATTTTTGACAGCAACACCTCTTGAAATTCGGTTGGGAGTAAAGGCTGAGACAGCACGTAATCAACCATGCTAAACATAAATTCTTTTTTCAAATGCTTGCTTTTGAGTTGTTCTCAAAGTATCTATGGCTCCATAGTACACAAAAGAAATGAGAAGGCAGAAAGTCTACACTCCCTGCAAAGTAAATTCTTAAATTTAAAAATTTACCCCCAAATCCCAATACTTTATATTTTACTCTATTTGGATGTCTGCACGGTGTTCAAACATTCTTTGAGCACAATTATGAAGGTGCTTCTCATAAACGCTGCTGTCAACACCTAGGTGTTTTTGGTAGCTAATAAACATTACCCAAAGAAACTTCTTTTTTCATTTGCTAATGCCAAGTTTAGGGAGTAAAAGATGTGAAGTCAGGAGTGTTTGAACTTGACGAAGCAGGTGGAAGGGGAAGGTGGCTGAATTCAGACACAGTCTGATGGAAGGTGGGAACACGTGCTCTGGGTCCTTCCGTTCAAAAATGAATAGAAAGAGAGTAAGTAGGAGGGGGCAGAAAGGAGAGAAGCCACAGATTTCAACATGGAGTGGGATCGATTCCCACTAAATGCTCTGTGTTTAATAAATTCCTCTACTCTCAGGAGTAATAAGTCTTTTAGGAGGCAAAATTATATTTTGCATAAATTCTTGCCCAAATATAAACATGTATTAATTAATAGTAACCATTTTAACAAAGAAAACATGTATGCCATTAATGGCAATCTAGCTTTAAATCATTAGCTGGCATGCTTCAAACCCAAGAGAGATTTGACATTATGACAAGTGACTTGCAGCAGCAGGCAGAACACTCTGCCATCAAGAAGGTCCCTGCGGCACACACCTCGAGAGCGAGATACGTTTCTTCGGGGAAAAACACTGAGGCTAGAGAGTTCTCAGGTGAAAACTCCTGTTTCTCCACTGGAAGAGAGCCAGAAAAATCTGAGGAACAGGTAAACCGTGGAGGAGGGGTGGGTGGCCGCAGGAAGGGAGTTTCTGCTTTCTTACGGGAAGTGGTAAAATGTCCCCGAGTTCTGTGATGAGAGGTCACGCTAGCTGCAGCTCATGGGGGTGCCAGTCGGCATCTTCTTATATCAAGCTGCCAGTTTAGCTCAGAATGTGGAGAACCATCAGTCCAATTCCGTACAAAGAGGAGAAGAATGGGGGAGCAGGACGAGGCAGAGATGGAAGATCTAGGAAAACTAGAATTACACGCTTTCTGGGGCAAAACCCACTGGAGACGACAGTATGTACACAGCTCCAGGTTTACTGTGAAGCTCAAGACGTGGCCCCTCACGGCCTGGGCTCTTCCGACGTCTGGGGTGATGATCCAGAAATGTGTTCACAGGGGAGTATAAGTTTGTAAAATTTGAAAAGTTTGACGATTTTAAATACAATAGGCTTAAGATTTTGGTCATCTCCTACTCCGGCTCACCCTCATTTTCCCTTTTGTTAAAGCGTGCAGAGAAGCTAAGATACATACAGCTGAGGGGCAGCTGAGATGGGGGTACATTAGATCTGGAATATCAGCCTGGGTCACAGCAGGAGATGAGTGTCGCGGTCATTTTAGATGGAAAAACTTAATGCACAGAATTATTGACTGGGAAAGCAGATGGGAGTATAGAGGAACTGGCTGGCAAGAAAGAAAATTCTGAAAAAAAAAACCAGTAGGAATGACAGAAATCAAGGACAGTCACCGCCCTAGGGCTGAGATCAAGTGTGCGGCAGGCAGAGAGCGGGCGCTTCCTTAGTAGAGAGCTGACTATGCTGTAGGAGCAAGAGAAGCAGGCAGCTAATTGATAAGAAATACTGTTATTATTTGGGCTTCTCAGGTGATGCGATGGTAAAGAATCCACCTGCCAATGCAGGAGACGCAGGAGATGCAGGTTTGATTCCCTGGGTCGGGAAGATCCCCTGGAGGAGGAAGTATTCTTCCCTGGAGAATCCCCCGGACAGAGGAGCCTGGTGGGCTACAGTCCCTGGGGTCGAAAAAGAGTCATCTAGAGTGCCTGAGCGTGCACACGTGCCTGCATGGCATTCGTCAGGATTTTAAAATTTTATTTCTTGTATTTGCTTAAAGGCTTAGACATTAGCCTCAACTAAAAGACTTATATGGAGTGCTCGTTTAGTTATTCTTTTAATTGAAGACTGATACAAACTGTTCCATTATTTTAGCTGCATAAGATACCCACTTATTTGGTATAGCTTTTGCTGACCTCTTGACATGCTTTTGTATTGAACTCTGTATTGATAATTTTGTACATTTCTCTTTAAATTTTCCAAAAGCATATAAGCTTCAGGTCCACCCAAACTTGGATCTACCCCTGTGTACATGAGTCATACAGAGATGGGTCTTATAATGGCAAATCAAATCTGATGATTTAGTCCTTACACGTGTTTAAAATTAAGCATTATTTAGACACTCATCCGAGGCTTTTGCTTTTTTAAAATCCGAAAACAGTAAAAGCAAATCTAAGCCTTCTAATTATTATGGAAATATTGAGCTCCATCAACAGACTACCTTCTGCACCAAGAGTAACACAAAAACCAAGGTCTTGGGCTTTCGTTAAGTTCCTCACATTACAGTGTTACGTTTCTTAAAAATAAACTTTATTCAAATCAAAACTAAAAAAGAAAGAAAACTGTTTTCTCAGCCTCACTTCAAGTCCCCACAAGCCTGTGTGCCAGAGTCTCATATTTATTATAATATTTTCCCAGCAGGTGGCAGTAAAGAGTCTAGTTCTAAATCAATTAGTCTATTAAAATCTGACCAGATGAAAATAAAATGTCCCGAGGGCAGGGATTCTGCTTTCCTGATTTAGACAAAGGTGCTACAGTGGGCTAGTGTCCCCGCTGAACTGTTTCCGTTATTTGGGAATTCTAACCTAAATCAGATGCACATTCACTTCCGTGAACCTGATGTCTTGAAAAGCTACCCAGAATCAGGGATTAGCGTGCCTTGGACGAGAGAGAGGGCAGATATTGGTAGCCTCGTATGGTTTCTTCAGGGAGGACCTTGCTGCACCCCTAACGAGGAGGTATTTCTCTGAATCAAGTTACTACAACTCTTGGAAAAGAACTCTAACCTGTTAAATGTTAATGGTTGGTGACTATCAGCAAAACCATTCCTTGAATAAGGTGAAAAAATATTCAAGATATTGTGACTTGTGATACCCATTTGACCTGCTTTTCATTTTATTTAAAGCTCTGGTCTTCCATATATATATATATATATATATATATATATATATAGCTTAGTCTTCCTTATTTTATAATAATCTTCCTTGTTTACACACACACACACACATATATAACTCTGATATTCCTTATTATATATATAGATATTCCTTATTATATATATGCATATGATTATTTATCCTCATGCAGAAATGCAGTTATCAGATATATAGTTTAGAAAACCAGAATTTTCATATGTTAAAAAGGAACAGATGGTCCTATAAAAATTAGTGTTTGTATGGTATTATTGTAAGCAATGAAGTAAAAAAAAAAATGAGTTGAAAACAAAAGCTGACAAACAGCAAGAATATCTTACATGTTGAATTTCAGATACACTGTGCAGCTGTGAGCTTTGAGGGTAACACCTCCTGGAAACAAGAATGAGACAATTCTGAATAGTATAAAGGCTTAGACATTAGCCTCAACTAAAAGACTTATATGGAGTGCTGGATTAGTTATTCTTTTAATTGAAGATGGATACAAACTGTTCCATTATTTTAGCTGCATAAGATACCCACTTATTTGGTATAGCTTTTGCTGGCCTCTTGACAAATTAGACTTAAAAAGTCTCATTTCAAACTAAAAGGCATTATTAATATAATCACATTAAAGACATTTGACAGGTGAGCACCNGGATACAAACTGTTCCATTATTTTAGCTGCATAAGATACCCACTTATTTGGTATAGCTTTTGCTGGCCTCTTGACAAATTAGACTTAAAAAGTCTCATTTCAAACTAAAAGGCATTATTAATATAATCACATTAAAGACATTTGACAGGTGAGCACCTCCTTGTTAAGTCCTTTTCTTGGTGTCTTCAAAATCTAAGAATGGTACAAATTAGGCTGTTTGTACTTAATTTTCATCTTTGACTGAAAAACTCAAAAAGTTTAAAGAATCTATTCACCATTGATTTGTCTGTCAGTCAATAAGATAGACTTTCTTTTGGGAATTCTCTCTTCTCTCCCTGCTCTTTTGTGATTCTACACTGCACAGAATTCTTGAACATCAAAAAATATATATTCTCCCTGAACAGTCCACCCTTCCCGTTCCTTCAGTCTCATTATATACACATAGTGTGAATTTTCATCCTTGTTTCTTGTGTTTGGTGCATGTGTGCACACAGGGGTTTGGGGGAGAGTTATTTTATTTGTTTTGGGGGTTTTCTGATTTGAAGCAAGTACCCTAGTCACATTTAAGAGTTTGCTAAATCAGACTTCCTTTGTGGTTGCAAACAAACATCTCCCTCCGAAGATTACTGCCCATTAAAGAGTGGCCTCATCTTTCCCAACAAATAAAAAGTTATCCAACATAACAATACCTCAGGAATGCTTCATTCCTGAATGTTCAGCAACCCAAGAAGCAGTGAAGTTAGAAACACAAATGCAATCTTGTGTGCCAGTGGACTGGGAAGTTCAGTCCAGTCGCTCAGTCGTGTCCAACTCTTTGCGACCCCATGAACTGCAGCACGCCAGGCCTCCCTGTCCATCACCAACTTCCGGAGTTTACCCAAACTCATGTCCATTGAGTCGGTGATGCCATCCAAACGTCTCATCCTCTGTCACCCCGTTCTTCTCCCACCTTCAATCTTTCCCAGCATCAGGGTCTTTTCCAATGACTCAGTTCTTCCCATCAGGTGGCCAAAGTACTGGAGTTTCAGCTTCAGCATCAGTCTTTCCAATGAATATTCAGGACTGATTTCCTTTAGGATGGACTGGTTGGATCTCCTTGCAGTCCAAGGGATTCTCAAGAGTCTTCTCCAACATCACAGTTCAAAAGCATCAATTCTTCAGCTCTCAGCTTTTTTTATGATCCATACATGACTACTGGAAAAACCATCGCTTTGACTAGATGGACCTTTGTTGGCAAAGTAATGTCTGCTTTTTAATATGCTGTCTAGGTTGGTCTTAGCTTTTCTTCCAAGGAGCAAGCGTAGAGTCAAGGATAAGACAAAATAAGAAGATATTTAGAAAAACTTTGCGATAGGAGGATGGTTCAATGAGTAACTACTTGTTACAGGCAGCTAAAAGGGGGCTGAAGTCAAGAAATTGTTATGCAGATCAAGAAAGGGTCCTTTTAAAACTTACATTACCATATGCAAAATAGCCAAAGAGAATTTGCTGTGTGGCTCAGGGAACTCAAACAGGGGCTCCTATCAGCCTAGAGGGGTGGGGTGGGAAGGGAGATGGGAGGCGGGTCAAGAGGGAGGGGACATATGTACACCTGTGGCTGATTCACGCTGAAGTTTGACAGAAAACAACATTCTGTAAAGCAATTATCCTTCAGTTAAAAAAGAAATAAATTTTTTTTAAAAAAGAAAAAAGGGTCCTTTTAAAGATAACTTGTCTGAATACTGCTTGATACCATTTATACGTGGTA
>SJYX01014017.1:17935-141274 GCA_006410675.1 Oreotragus oreotragus | reverse complement strand
CAGCAGCTCCCCACTAGCTGTCTGTTTTACACACAGTAGAGTATGTGTGTGCTTCTCTCTCTCAGTTCATCCCACCATGAAAAGGAATGAAACTGGGTCATTTGTAATGATGCGGATGAACCTAGAGTCTATCATACAGAGTGGCGGAAGTCAGAAAGAGAAAACGAGCATCAGAGATTAACTCATATATGTGGAATCTAGGAGGCTTTCCTGATAGCTCACTGTAAAGCGGTGCGGGAGACCCAGGCTTGACCATTCCTGGGTTGAGACGATCCCCTGGAGAAAGGAACAGCAATCCATTCCAGCATTCTTGCCTAGAGAATTCCATGGACAAAGGAAAAATAAATAGTACAGATGAGCCTATTTGCAGGCAGGAACAGAGACGGAGACGTAGAGAATGTATTGTGGACACAGTGGGGAAGGAGAGGGTGGGGAGAATTGAAAGAATCTGTCCTTTAACTGTGGAATAATATACCCTGAAAATGGAAAGTCTCATCATATGATCAGTTCAATTCTCTACAGACACAGAGCAGAGGGTCCACCTGCTGAAGCTGGGGAGCTGGCACGGCGCTGTTGTTAAAGTGGTCACACCTGTGGAACCAAAAGGCACATCATTAGCTAATTGGCAGGAGATGTATTTAAGAGAAAACCATTCAGTGTAGAAGGCAGAGGGAGCAAGGGTGTCCTGGATATACCACAGTTAGGTTAGTTTTTATATTTCTAATCACTTCCGGAGTCTCACAGCATCAAGTTGGAGAAAATGGCATTCATCAAAAATCTTATGGAAAGCAATGAGCATCTTAGGTCGATGATTTAGCAGAAAGAGGTTTTTAAAAAATCAAACTTTGTCACCAAAGGCACACACAAAAAGGGGGACACAGTTTTCTGTAAGGACTCAGATCAAATTCAAGCATGCTCATTTTACAGCCCTGGCATTGATGTATACTCCTAGGTCTCAGGGTATAAAGGCATGTCTGAAAAAGACTAAAGCCTCTTCAGAGTGAGTACTTTCTGAATTCCTCATTTGTAAGTTACCAGGTGAATTCCTGTGGTTTAGCCTATGAGAAGGCACCACACACACACACACACACACACACGCAAGTGACACGTCCTTTTTGCCCTCGGGAGATTGAAATCTGATTTCCCAAGCTGGTGGACAGGTTGGCAATTGAAATCAAACTGCTCTCTGCCTCTCAAAGCGCGGGCATGCGCGCCGTCCCCTCTGATTGGTTGTCCCTGGAGCGGGGTGAGGGCCGGGGGAAGCACTGAGGCCGGAAGCACCTGTGCTGGCTGCCGGATCAATGGTTAGAGTCAGCGGGGCTCTGCTTAATGAACCCTCCACCGGCGTCCCCGCCTTGCTGACAACAGTGGGTAGCTCCAGCGCCAACGCCGAGGACGCAGGATCTATTGGAAGGCGAAATAATTGCTTCATTTTCCGGTACAAAGATATAAACCTGATTTTTGTGTACATAAGAGCGCGCTTTCAATCCTTAACTGGAAGAGAGCCTGGCGCGGAGCACAGAGTGAAACGGGGTGGAAAGAGACTGGCTCTCAGAACTACAGGAGAATTGCCAAGGGCTTTACAGGCAAGGGATTCCTGGGCTCTGTGGGCCAGCACCCAGCCCAAAGCGCGCTGTCTCGGTCACAGAGGGGGAAAAGGTTGTTTCCGTTGGTGCCTTTCCACGAGAAAGTGTTTTGACAAATCAAGAGAAGCAGGGAAAACCCCACTGATGAGATTTGCACCTAATTTGTCTCGTTACTGCCTCGTTATGAGGGGGCGTGCGCAGCAGGACGTCTGTCCCAAATGCGGTGTCTGGCGTGTGACTGAGGGTTAGGAGGGAAATGAACGTGACAGCCCATTCCCAGAATATTCCTGTCATACCTCCTACTTCCCTGAGTTTCCCTGAACTGCCTTTGTGTCGGCGAGTGAAATTAGGAGGCGGTTGTGGCCTTTTCAAGGTGTGTTTCTAAATGCTGCTAAGGTTAAGATTAAGGCGCAGTTACTCTGAAACGTGAACAAGTGCGGGCGTGTTCAGTCGTGTCTGACTCTCTGCGACCCCGTCATGGACTGCAGCCCGCCAGGCTCCTCCATCCATGGGATTCTCCAGGCAAGGATACTGGAGTGGGTTGCCATTTCCTTCTCCAGAACCGTGAACCCAGTGCAGCCTGAAACTGCGGCATTCAGGTGATTATGTCAAATAGTGTTCACACATACGTCTAGATTTCCACACCATCGCCATTTGTCTTTGATTTTTAAAATGCATTATGCTTGTTTTTCAGCATTAGGATCTTCCCTGGATACTTGACAACTCACAAAACAAACCCAACAAACTTTGAAACGACACTGATAGGACAGTAGAGAATTGTTACTTCTTTTCATAATCTTACTGGAGTAGGATGTGAATTGAAACTGATGATCATCCAATTTGTAAGTCAGCTTTCAGGCAGAATCAATACTTTCCAGCCATGATTTTTTAAATGAACCACTTCCCTTGAGTTTTGTCAACATCTCAATGTTCTTTCCCAAATCCCATTTTTTTTCTTGTCCAGGATTTTTCTCATTTACTGATTTTTTCACACAAATATCTGAGTATATTGCGGACAGGGGGTTATTTTCTTCCACTACTTCTGGGCAGTGTGACCTTGAACAAGTCAACATTTGAGATTAATTTGTCTAATCTTGTTTAAAATGGAGATATATTGAAAAGCGCAAGTGTGTTATCACTAAGTCATGTCCGACTCTTTGCAACTCCATGGGCTGTAGCCCACCGGGCTCCTCTGCCCATGGAGTTTCCCAGGCAAGAATACCGGAGTGAGTTATCATATCCTTCTCCAGGGGATCTTCCTGACCCAGGGATCAAACCTGGGTCTCCTACATTGCAGGTGGATTCTTTACCATCTGAGCTAGCAGGAGATAATATTAACAGCCCCTTAATGAAGTAATGATGGCAACTTGCAAAAAGAAAGAAACAAATAGGGGATATATCTAAGCATCATGTCTGGAACTTAGCATGTCCCCCACTGAATACAAATTAAATGTAAGTACCTCCGTCTTCTATCTCCTTGACCACAGTGAACAGACATCTTCCTGGATGCAGAAGGAGGGCTTTGTGGGCTTTCTTGTCAACCTCTCCCTCACCCTTGTGGTGCTGCTAAGGCCCCCTTTTTTCCATTTCCAGGTCATTCATTCACTCGTCAAGGGCTGCACCCAACATGCACGCTGACTGACTTTCTTCAAGTTGTTTCTGCTGAGAATCCCCATCAGCAAACCACAAGGAACAACAAAGAATACAACACATGACTTGCTCACGCTTTGGCTCCCTGGGTTGCCTAGCCGGTAAAGAGTCCGCCTGCGATATGGGAGACCCAGGATCGATCCCTGGGGTGGGAAGATCCCCTGGAGAAGGGGATGGCAACAACTCCAGTACTCCTGTTGGGAAGTCTCATGGGCAGAGGAGCCTGGCGGGCTACCGTCCGTGAGACCACAGTCAGACGTGACTCAGTGACTGAACCAGCCCAGCTTTTGGCAGAGCTGCCAAGAGGCGTTTGTCCTCGTACTTTCTCCTGACCCCTTCTGCTCCATCGTGTCTTCTGTGGATGGGTCACCACCCTTCCTCAGCCCTCACTTTTCAGGGAAGAATTCCACTTGGCTAAATCCTTTTTATTAGTAAAAGGAAAACCCCTCATCCCACAGTAACCGAGTGGTGAGATTCTGTCTGGACCGTGAAGCTTTAGCAAGGAGAGAAGTCCTCTGCGCTGGACACTCATTCCTCCCGGTTACCGGCTCCTCAGCCGCCGCAGGCCGGCCAGCTTCTCCAGCGTGCGGTCTCAGCACCCATGTTTGATTCTCCCTGCCTGTCCCGCACGCCTCTCCCGTGCTAGTGAAGGAGGCCCGGTCCCCAAGTGTGCATGGCTGGAAAGCGAGGGAGCTGACGTTGCAGGCCAGGGCCCAAACCCTCTGCTGCTCTCCAGGAGGGCGATCCCAGGGATGCGCTTTCTGGCCCAGATCGTCTGGCGGGGATGAGCTGCAGGGAGCACTGTGTGTTGTCTGCTCCTCCTTTCTTCCTGCAGCCTTTCCAGTCTCTTGGTCTTGTTCCATCTGATCACCTAGAAAAAGTCCCCTGTGTCTAAGGGGGGTTATCTCTAACAGCTCCTGGGGCACGCCCAGGCTAAGGCATGAACTCACTTGCATCACAACAAGCAAGGAAGATTGTGAGATGATTCCAGAACGTGTTACATTCCTTTTTTTTTTTTTTTTAAATTTGGTGGCGCCAGGCCTTAGTCGCGGCACATGGGATCTTCACTGTGTTATGCGGGATATTTCAGCTGTAGCAGGTGGACTTTCTAGTTGTGGCTCACCGCTCACGTGCGCTCTAGTTGCTCTGAGACACGTGGAATCTTCGTTCCCCAGCCAGGGATCAAACCCTTGTCCCCTGCATTGCAAGGCAGATTCTTAACCACAGGACCCCAGAATGTGATACAAGCTTTAAAGAAGTAAAGAGGGTAAAAGGGAAGTGACTGTTATTAAGGTCGGGATGCCCGTGTGGGGGGTGTGACGTCCTCTGCGGGGGTCTGTGACAGCGTCTTCAAGAGAGACCTTGAACTGATGCCTAAATGATGGGAAGGAGCTGACGGTAGAAAAGCCTGGAAGGGAAGACGTTACCTTCCATCAAAACAGAGACTGTGAGCTCTGGAAGGGCCCAGGCAGGCGCCTTATAGAAACAGAACCTCAGTGCGGCCGTGGCAGAGTGGGTGGGAGAGACTCAGAGGCCTTCCCAGGCCGCGGTGGAATTCAGATTTTACTTTGTGGGAGACAGGACGATACTGAAGGATTTTGAGCAGAGAAAGTGACGTGCTGTGAGTTCTGTGATAAATAGTTCACGCTGACTGTTGCGTGGAAAACCGTGGGCCAGGTGGATCAGTAGGGAGACTTGGGTGATGGGTGATGTGGTCCAGACTTGGATAGTGGCGGAGGCAGGAGAGAAAGTCTCGGCTTCCCCTTCCAGACAATATTTGGGTTTAAACAACTTTAATTTGATGGCCTGCTGGTTGGATGTGCTGGTATGTATGTTTCTGGCTAGTGAGGGTCAGAGGCCTTTTCCCTGCTCTGGGGCTCCCTACACTGTACGAATTTCACTTGTAAAAGACCGTGGCTGCTTTTTTTGTTTTGTTTTTCTTCAAACTGTGCTGTACGCGTGCAGGCTCTTAGCTCCCTGACCAGGGATCAGACCCAGGCCCCCTGCATTGGAAGCATGGAGTCTTAACCGTTGGACCACTCGGGAAGTCCCTGAAAGACTGCGGCTTCTTAATTTAGGATATATTGCTTGTGAAATAGTGTATCACTATAAGCAGTGTATTCTTTTTTTTTTAAAATATATATATATATCAGAATAACTTCAGAAAAGTCAATTTGCATGATGTGCCAATCTTGCTACAGTGCTGGTGTGAAGTGCCTACGGGGAGGAAATTTTGCAGACAGCAGAAGAAGAAAGATCCATACCCTGATCTGCGGGAGAAAGAAAGAAGGACGTCTGCTTGAGAAAATAACAACAGGAGTTTCATGATCTGGCTGATGCACATTCTTAGATGAATAAATATTAGCACAGAGGTGAAATGTTAACTTTACAGAAAATAACAGAACACTAACAAACAAGAGAAACTAATATTCTAAAAAGTGGGAACAACTTTCTTGGGATATTTGTTGCACTAAATGAATAGATTATTGAGAGGAAATATTTGATGGCAGGACATCTGCATACATATTAGAAATATTATGGAGAGAACACATTTGTAGAAACTATTGTGGGAAAATTTTCCAATTTAAATGAATTATCCTGCTTGCCTGATTTTGGTTAGCTTATATATATATGGATTGATTGTTGGTTAATAATTTCTGTTATATTTGAATTTAAAGGTTGCTTTAAATTTTCTTTTCTTCTTTTTTAGAGTTTACACTAGACATGGTACATTGTATGAGTTTATGCTTTAATTGAAGTATAGGTGATTTTCAATGCATGTTTCAGGTATATAGCACAGTGATACAGTTATACATATATTTTTAAGTATATATATTCTTAATCAGACTCCAACCCCTGGTGGTCTAGTGGTTAGGATTCAGCAATCTCTCTCTTTATATTAGATTCCATTCCCTTACAGGTATTTGTAAAATATTGACTATAGTTTCCCATACGGTACAGTAGTAGGTCCTTTTTGGTTAACTGTTAAACTCCTCATTTATCTGTCGTATCCTCCTCCTCTGTGGTAACCTCTAGTTTGTTTCTACTCTGTGAGTTGGTTTCTGTTTTAGAAATGAGTTCATTTGTACACTGCTTTTGAGATTCCACATATAAGTAAAATTGTGTGTGATATTTGCCTTTCTCTGTCTGGCTCACTTCACTATGAATGGTAATTTCTAGGTCTATCCATGTGGCTACAAACGGCATTATCTCATCCTTTGTTGTGGCTGAGTAGTATTCCATAGCATATATGTACCACATCTGCATTATTGATTCATCAGTTGATGGGTGAAAACAGGTTTTTCCCATGTCCTGGCTATTGCGAATAGAGCTGGAATGAACATAGGCGTCCTTGTATCTCTCTGAGTTATAGTTTCGTCTGGATATATGCCCAGGAGTGTGATTGCTGGATGACACCGTAGCTCTGTTTGTAGGTTTTGAGGAAGCTCCATTCTGTTTTCCACAGTGGCTGAACCAATCCGCACCCCCACTGACAGTGTAGGAGGGTTTCCTTTTCTCCACACCCCTGCCAGCATTTGTTTGTAGACCTCTCAATGATGGCCATTCTGACCGGTGTGAGGGTGAGAACCTCACTGTAGTTTTTATTTGCATTTCTCTAATATTAGTAATGTTGAGTATTTCTTTATGTGCCTGTTGGCATCTATGTGTCTTCTTTAGAGAAATACCTATGTAGGTCTTCTGCCCATTTTTTGATTGGGTCATTTTGTCTTTCTGTCATTGAGTTGTGTGGGCCATTTGTATATTTTGGAAATTATGGTTTTGTCCATTGCCTCATTTAAAAATATTTCCTTCCAACCTGTAGATTGTTTTTCCTTTCTGTTTATGGTTTCCTTTGCTGTGCCAACACATTTAAGCTTGTTTAAGCCCCACTGGTTTATTTTTGTTTTTATTTCCATTACACTAGGAGCAGGATCTAGAAAGATATTGCTGTGGTTTATATCAAAGAGTATTCTGCCTGGGTTTTCCTGTAAGACGTTTTTACTATCTGGTCTTAATTTTAGGCCTTTAACCACTTTCGAGTCTATCTGGGGATGTGGTGCTAGAGGCTGTTCCAGACTCATTTTTTTACAGGTAGCATTCTACTTTCCCCAGTGCCACTTGTGGAAAAGACTGTCTTTTATCCACTGTGTATATTCTTGCTTCCTTTGTTGTAGATTAATTGACCTTAGGTGTATGGGTTTCTTTCTGGACTTTTATCCTGCTCCATTGATCTATATTTCTGTTTTTGTGCCATTACCAAGCTGTTTTTATCACTGCAGCTTTGTGGTATAGTCTGAAGTCAGGGAGTGCAATTCCTCCAGCTCCATTTTTCTTTCACAAGACTTTTTTGGCTAGTTGGTGTCTTTTGTGTTTCCACACAAATGGGAATGTTTTGTGTTCTAGTTTTGTGGAATAAACAATGCCATTGGTCATTAGATATGGATTGCCTTGATTGCTCTAGGTAGTGCAGGCATTTTAGCATCAGTGCCTCTCCCCATCCGAGTACACGGTCTGTCTTTTCAACTGTGTGTCAGCTTGAGTTTCCACCATTAGCATCTTCTAGTTTTCAGAGTAGAGGTCTTTTGTCTCCTTGGTAGGTTTCTTTTTTGTTGTTTTGTCAACTTAAAGCGGGTAAAATTAATAATCAGAACAAAATGGGATTAACTAGGAAAAACTGAACATAAGAGATACTTTACAGGATAATATATCCTTTTCATGTTGATTATTTTGACTGGGTTTAATATAGGTGATTATTCTTCAGTCTTCTGAGTTTAAATTGTTCAGGTAGTATAAAATATGAAAATATAGACAAATATACATGAGCAGCTTACTGATCTTCCATGATATGTTCAGCATTCCTCACTAGCAGTTCATAATTCAATCAGCAAATGTGCAATGAACAATGTACACTGAAACAGCACTCCCACTGGTCCTTGTACCTCCATTCACAGCGCATTGTCTCGCATGATTTGTGTGTCTAATTTTCCCTGAATAAGCTTGCACCTTTAGCATATCCAAGAAGTGATCAAGGGAGCCCAGTCTACTAAGAGACACTACATTGTCTATGTTCCCAGACTTTGTGGTCACCAGTATTTTATTTTTTATAAGATTCACCTACTGTAAGTCTTATAAACATTTTTGATATTTACATTATACCAAGAAAAAAAATGAATACTAAAAATGAGATAATGGAAAAACAAAACCGATTTCTTTTGCTTTCAAATGATTCTACACCAAAAAATTTTGCTTAAATGATTTTAATCTAGATGGAATGTTCTTTAAATGGTACTCAGAATACATTACAGATTTTAGAACCAGTCTCACTCACAGTGATTTCAGATCACAATGTAGAGGTGCAACAGTCGTGTTAGGGCTTCTTAATTATTCAAGGGGATAAAGATCTTCTTCAAGTATGGGTAGAAATGAAATCCTTCTATAGGATTAATCTCTAAGAGCTATTTTCCTTTGTAGACTACAATATTATTGTTGGTTTCGTATACTTTTACTTTATAAAGAACTCCCACAGCAAGAAATTTCTGGAGGTTTTCCCAGGTATAAATGTCTACATTTTCTTTTGTGCTTACAACGTCTGCAAAATAGGGCACGTCCAGACCCAGATACTTGATGGTCAAGGGGCTTCATAATTGCCTCTTCCATATACTCTTGGAGGTCAGTCAAATTCATGACCATTCCTGTAACAGGACCAATTTCTCCATGTACTGTCACCACAACTTTATAGGTAATTAAGCACCCCACTCCAGTACTCTTGCCTGGAAAATCCCATGGATGGAGGAGCCTGGTAGGCTGCAGTCCATGGGGTCGCTAGGAGTTGGACATGACTGAGTGACTTCACTTTCACTTTTCACTTTCATGCGTTGGAGAAGGAAATGGCAACACACTCCAGTATTCTTGCCTGGAGAATCCCAGGGATGGGGGAGCCTGGTGGGCTGCCATCTCTGGGGTCGCACAGAATTGGACATGACTGAAGCAACTCAGCAGTAGCAGCAGCAAGCAGAAGGTTATCACTGAGTTTAGCTTCCACGAGTAACACTTTGTACTGGTGAAGCTCAGTGAAATTCTCTTTCTCACCTGTTCTACTGGTGATAATTTATCAAAGAAAGATGGAATTATGTAGACAGGTCCTCTAGCAAGTATTGCAGTGTGACAGTTTGGGTGAATAGAAGAAACACACTATGAGCAGGTTTTATACTCATCGAGTAACGGTGTCAGAGAAGGCTCAAGCTAGGGACTTCTGTAATCTTCTTTAATTGAATGATCATTTTCTTAGGAATGTGGGCTTTCAGTCAATATTTGCTAAACATTAGTCAGGAAGAGTAGGACACGACTGAGCGACTTCACTTTCACTTTTCACTTTCATGCATTGGAGAAGGAAATGGCAACCCACTCCAGTGTTCTTGCCTGGAGAATCCCAGGGACAGGGGAGCCTGGTGGGCTGCCATCTATGGGGTCGCACAGAGTTGGACACGACTGAAGCGACTTAGCAGCAGCAGCAGCCTACATCTTGGTAACTCTTTTTACTAAAATAAAATGAAGGAAAATAATACACAGAATCATTTTCATATTTTAAGGAAGTCTACAGTGGATAGATTTCTCATGAAAGGGGCTTTTTAGGTGGTGAGCAGGCACATCTCACTGGGGTCCCGATCGTCGCTGACTTCTCGATCACACACAGTTAGGGTGGAGCCTGCAATGGGGGCAGGTGGCTGCTGCTGCCATCTATGGGGTCGCACAGAGTTGGACACGACTGAAGCGACTTAGCAGCAGCAGCAGCAGCAGAGCCTAAAGGGCTTCCCTCATAATTCAGTTGGTAAAGAATCTGCCTGCAATGCAGAAGACCCTGGTTCGATTCCTGGGTTGGGAAGATTCCATGGAGAAGGGAAAGGCTACCCACTCCAGTATTCTGTCCTGAAGAATTCCAGAGATGGTATAGTCCAGGGGATCTCAAAGAGTCAGACATGACTGAGTGACATTCACTTTCACTTTCAGAGCCAAAAAGAATAAGAATTTCCCATTCCAGTCTCTCATGTCCTGGGTTTGAGTCCAGCAAGTTTTCACAGCTCAGATTATTCTTTCTTCCTCTTCCCAGCTCTTGACGTGAGAAACAAGTGCATTCACACTGTGCTGGGGTTAAAATCCAACCTTGTGTGACCTTGGGTAAGTTAATTAACTGCTTCAAGTTTCAGTTTCCTTGGCTGGAAAGAATGGGATAATAAACTCATCTTATGGTGTGTTGAACATTAATTAGAACCCAGTGGTGTTGGAGAAGACTCTTGAGAACCCCTTGGACAGCAAGAAGATCCAACCAGTCCATCCTAAAGGAAATCAGTCCTGAATCTTCATTGGAAGGACTGATGCTGAAGCTGAAACTCCAATACTTTGGCCACCTGATGCCAAGAAATGACTCATTGGAAAAGACCCTGATGCTGGGAAAGATCGAAGATGGGAGGAGAAGGGGACAATAGAGGATGTGATGGTTGGATGGCATCACTGACTCAATGGACATGAGTTTGAGTAAGTTCTGGGAGTTGGTGATGGACAGGGAGGCCTGGTGTGCTGCAGTCCATGGGGTCGCAAAGTGTCGGACATGACTGAGCGACTGAACTGAACCTAATACAGGTCTGGCTTCATTAGGTGTGGAGCTGATGTTCATTCTGAAACGGAATGAAAGCCCCTTTCATTTTGTACTCCTCTGAGGTCCGAAAGTCAGTCTGTACAGAAGGCTGAAGGGGGCCATTTCTAGGGCAGGGGCGCCCACTGTGCTTTGGGGGTGGGCTCCCGGCTGGGTTTGAAAGGCACCCAGGGGCACCTTCTCCCAATCTAGAGCTTTCTCTTCTCTTTTAGGCTTTTGGGGCCTTTTCCTGTCCTGATGAACAGTCCTAATAGGGCCCTTCATGCTGAGGGGCAAACAATGGATAAAGGGACAGTGTCCTAAGGACGGGTTCAGTATTATGGATGCTTTCCTGTTTTTGACATTTTGTTAAACACGGATTTTTTTGGCCTTAATTTTTATTTTAAAAATTTCAAAAACACTTAACATATTTTAGAATGTTGCATTAAATTTTTATTTATCTAGATTACTGGGTTCCCTGGTTCTCCCTTAAATTTTGCCCCTAATCATGGAAAGTTCAGTTCCAGCCTTTTGGGCAGAGAGGGGTATGATGGGGCCAGAGGGCCCCTGCAGATGGTGCCTGCTTCCTTAAACCCGTGACCTCCTTAATGGGAACATTTCTCTGCACGCACCAGAGGCCAGGATCACGTTCCCAACCTGGCGCACCTCATCCACTCTCCCATCCCCTATTTCCATAGAGCTCACGGATGACCCCAGATTCTTGAAATCCTTTCCGATCAGCTTGATTCCCTAAGTATTAGTCAAGAGCAATGTACGGGGTGCCAGGCAGGCACCTGGTTAAGGCTGGAAGTGGCGGCAGATGGGCAGTGACGACAGGGTAAGAGGCGCCCAGCGCGCAGCGGGCACCAGGATGGAGGCAGCCGGGGCGGGACGCGGACGGCTGGCAGGCTTAGCAACCGGAGGACTAACCACGGTCCTCAGAGCACCTTCGGCGGGGGAAGCACGTTAGAAATCCCGACCAGGACAGACTTCCTGCCCGGGAGGCTCTGGGCGCGGGCCAGGAGGCGGCGCCGCGCCGGGTCGGAGGCGCTTCCTGGGCACCCGGGAGCAGAGGAGCGGGCGGCGCGGGACGGCGCCATGGAGGACGGCGTGCTCAAGGAGGGCTTCCTCGTCAAGAGGGTGAGCGCGCCGGAGCCCCTCCGGACACGGCCCCGGGCGGGCGCGCGGCGGCCGCCGGCTTCCCTGAGCCGCGATCGGGCGGGCTGGGGCCCCTCCGGGTGGAGCCGCGTGTGGTGGACAGAGCCGGGAGGGCGGTGGCTGGGGGGTGAGCTTTAGCTAGAAGAGAGAGGCTGGGGGTAAGGGCAAGCAGGAGAATCCCGCTCGGCTAGCGCGCGTGGGGTGCGGGCGGGCAGCTACCCTTTAGAGGGCAGCTTCTTTAAAACAACTTACTAAATACGAAGCGTCTAGGATTTAATTATGATGTCTTAAAACAACAGAAGGGTGTTCTCTAGTTCTCCAAGCTCGTCCGATTAATGCATCATCTCCTGTATTCTTCGCAATAACCCATGAGCAAGGAGAATGCCTTTGTTTAGCCTCTGCTGTGCACCAGCTGTCTCTTTTAATCCTCCCAACAGTCCGACAGGTCGGTGGTCCCACCTTACCGCCCTTTCTGAAAGGGGAAAAGGAAGTTCACAGAGACTAAGTAGCTTGCTCAGGATCTGGACTAGTGGGTGATGGAGCAAGATCGAAGCCACTCAGGCTGCCCACTGCAGGGTGGGTATTGTTATCCCTCTATCACAGATGAGGAAACCGAGGGGCCGAAAGATGAGATCGCTTGCCCAGAGCCCCGTGTGGCTATGTGGTTGGTTGAGCCCTTGGGTAGAGAACCCTGGACACGGAGGGCCAGCTGTAAAGTTACATGTGAGTTTCAACAGCTCAGGGGTCTTTGCCCTGAATCCCCTGTTGTTCAGGGGCCAGCTGCATTGTTTCTTTTCACAAATCTGGAGTTTTATTTTCCAAGCCTTCCATCCAGTCACATGTTACTTCTGTGTGGTGTTCAGCCTTTCAAAATTCTATAGTTTTTACTGATCATGTTGAAAATATTGGGGGACAACTGGTTACCTTATGAGTATTAATATTATATAAATGGAACAGTTGATGCTGAAGTACTTTAGATCATCCTGTTTCAGTTGTGGCTGAACCTATCATGTAATTGCTGTCGCTGTTTAGTCCCAAGTCATGTTCAACTCTTTTGCAACCCCCTGGGTTGCAGCCCCCTGGGAACCCCTGTCCATGGGATCTGGTAGGCAAGGATACTCGAATGGGTTGCCATTTCCTACTCCAAGGGTTCTTCCTGACCCAGGGATCAAACCTGCATCTCCTGCATTGGCAAGTGGATTCTTTGCCACAAAACCACCAGGGAAGCCCTGAATCGATCATAGCTTATAGCAAATAAATAACTATAGTTTGTTTTTTCCTTCACTTTGGTACGCATAAAAAATTTTAGCCATTCTGGAAAGGAAAGGGGCAAAGATACCCACTAACATAAATTCAAGCAGACTCTGAGCAGTCTCCATCCTCACTCCTTCCCCATCACCACATGCAGCTTTTCCAACAGCAAGCAAGGAAAACCAGGCGTATGGGACCAAGGTAGAGAATGAAGGAAAAAGCAGCTGCAGGAGGGAAATTAGATTTTGAAAAGTTCTCTTAACAGTGATGTTCACGCTGAACATTTATGCTAATCTAGCAGCAAAGCATAAACTCCGGGATGAGCCTTCTGGCTCTTCTGCTGAGTTTCCAGCTCTGGCAGGGGAATGGGTGAAGAGGGGTCAAGGGACTCTCCCTCCCATGGCCTTCCCGGCCAGCAGGTCAACCCTGAGGTCCCAAGTCTCTTCCAGGTCAGTAGGGAATATAGTTCTGTTATTTTACACATTATTTGACATAGGAGGGTGGGTATGTTTGCTCAAAACTGTGAGCCTGTGGAGGTGTAGGAGGCTGTGCCGGGTCAAGGGTCAGACTGGGTACAAGCAGGTACAGAATCCCATGCCCGCTTCGTGTCACCAGGATTACAACGATAAATTAGTCCTTCAGGGTTTGTGGAGGCAGCCACACCCCACAGAGAGCACCTTTGGAGAACTTTCCCTGTGGCTTCTAAGGTGAGGGAGATGGGTGGGGGGTTTGGTGGGCATTGTTGATTGTCAGGGGCTTGCCCACCAAGGCCCCTGTCCCTCTTTCCCTCACCTGAGAAGCTACAGGAGAAGTTCCCCGAAGGTGTTGGTTGGTAGAATAACTGAGCCTGCTAGGCGCCTGTTGAAGACAAACCCTCTCAGATGGGCTCTTGTGGGCTTCCCCGTTCTCACCACCACCATGCAGAGTCAGGGGAGGGTTGAAGGGAGAGGAGGATGTGAGTTCTTTTCCAGACAGGCCAGTATAAGGTGGCCCCTTAGGGAGTCCAAGGTACAGAGAAGAGAGGACAATCAACTTGTCTGACCCCAAAAGCCCACAGATGGACTAGACTGAAATCCCTAGTGCCGTCCAGCCAAACCCAAAGACAAGCGTTTGGAGCTGGAGCCTGACCTTGAGGGAACCGGAAGCCGCACCCTTTCCTGCAAAGTGAGGAATGGGGCCCCTTGCCCCTGCCAGCAGTCCTTCCCTCCTGATCACTCAGACTTTCCCGAATTCCCCATCACTTCCCCTCTCCTCCAGGATGGCAGCAGCAGCCCCTATGTCCACCAGGGAAGTTGCAGGACTGTGACTGTGGGATTCCACAGGTTCAAGAGGGTTTACAGTCCAGAAATGGGGCGAGGCCCAAGCTGGCAACCCAGAACAGTCATCGCGGGTGAGGGCAAAGCTGGAGACAGGCAGGGGCAAGATGGATTTGACTCTTAATCCAGCCCAGACAAGAAAGACGGCGAAGCTCCAGGCAAAAATGCAGGGTGCTCGAGTGGCCTGGTGTTAAAGGAGGGTGCCCAGGAAGGAGGGCAGGTCTGCATGGGTAGGCCTGCTTGTCCTTCAAGAAGCGGCTGGAACACACCGGGCATGGCTGCCTGGCTCGTACCTCCTGCAGCTCTCAGGAAATGACACGGCGTGACAGCACGCTGTAACGTAGATCTCTCATCTGCAGGACTCAATCTCCAGGAAAGGCCATAAAAGCTTTAGGAATGGGACTTTCCTGGTGGTCCAGTGGTGAAAAATCTGCCCTCCAATGCAGGGCATGTGGGTTTGATCCCTGATTGGGGAACTAAGATTCCACATGTCATGGAACAACAAAGACCCACTGCAGCCAAAAAGAAATAAATAAATAGTAATAATAATAAAAAGGCTTTAGGAACAAAGTGCTATTTAGATAGAGAATAAAAACTGGAAGCTACCTACATGTGCCCTCAAATAAACAAATGATTACAAGTGAATTATGGTTATGCATAGGGCTTCCTGGAGGTGATGGCAACCCACTCCAGTACTCTTGCCTGGAAAATCCCATGGATGGAGGAGGCTGGTGGGCTGCCGTTTATGGGGTCACACAGAGTCGGACATGACTGAAGCGACCTAGCAGCAGCATAGGGCTTCCCAGGTGGTGCTAGTGGTAAAGAAGCTGCCTGCCAATGCAGGAGATGTAAGAGACGTGGGTTTTATCCCTGGGTCAGGAAGATCCTCTGGAGGAGGCCTGGCAACCTACTCCAGTACTCTTGCCTGGAGAATCCCATGGACAGAGGTGCCTGGTGTGCTACAGTCCGTGGGGTCAAAAAGAGTCAGATATGACTGAAGTGACTTTAGCATAGCACATGGTCATGCAGATGTTAAAAATGTTTTTCATATTATAGTCCAAAGAGTGAAAATATAAATGGTATGAGAAAGGGGAAAAAAAATTGCTTGGGTGAAAAAAAGACTAGAAGGAGTTCTAAAGGCTAGAATTCCGGTTGAAGGTTACCGGCAGGGCCCTGCTCCCTCTGAAGCCTGCAGGGGAGAGCCCTTCTTTGCCTCTGTTGTTTCTGGTATTTGCAGACTGTAAAGGAAAAACCCATTTTTCCTTCCTAGGTAAGGAAAAACCTAGTTCTTACTTGCTGTGTTTTTCTCCATCCTGTGACTCTCGTTTACTTTCACACAGACTACTTCACTTCTGACCCTTCTAGTCACCAAATGTGTGGAGGTTTTCCCCCACACCAAGCAGTTCTCTGTGATCACCGGTGTTTGTCCCACAGTTTAACTCAGTTCTGACGCATCTCCCCAGAGGCAGTCTCCGGTCCCATGGGTTAAGAGCAGTCTCACAAGGCTGCTTCCCCAGCCTTCCCCCACCCGCCACACGCACACTTCAGATGCCAGTCTGAAGCCCAGGTTGTCACCTGTGCTCGGACTGTGTAGCCAGCCACAGATCAGAGGTTCCAGTGAGCTTCTGCTTGGGATGAATTTCTAGAAACTCTTCAAATCCCATACTTCTGGGATTTTACAGAGGCATCATCATGAAAGCACGACAAACTGTCAGTGCCATTTTCAGCCCTTTTCTTTTCTCAAGAGAATGGGGGGTGGGGGGGTGGGGCTGAAAATTCCAAGCTTCTAATCATGGCTCAGTCTTTCCAGTGGCCAACCGTCACCAAGAAGACCACCCAGAGTTTCCTCATTAGCACAAAAGATGCTCCTGTCACCCAAGAAACTTCAAGGGGTTCAGGAGCTCTCTACCAAGAACTGGGGGCAAAGAAAAATATATGTATTTTCTGTCATCTCACACAGGAAATGGCAATCTACTCCAGTATCCTTGCCTGGAGAATCTCCATGGACAGAGGAGCCTGGCGGGCTACAGTCCACGGGGTCGCAGAGAGTTGACACAACTGAGCACGCACGCCTGCATGCGTTATCTCACACAGGCTCTCTTTTGTGTTCCTTGGCTCCTAGGTGCTTCACTCTAATCTCTGCCTCCATCATCACATGACCATCTTCTCCCCATGTGTCTTTCAGTGTCCAAAATTTCCTCTTCATATAAGGACACCAATTATATAAATGTTTTTAGGGCCATCCTAATCTAGTATGGGACTTCCCTGGTGGCTCAGCTGGTATTCAAATTGCCAAAATCCATTGGATCATAGAAAAAGCAAGAGAGTTCCAGAAAAACATCTGCTTTATTGACTATGCCAAAGCCTTTGGCTGTGTGGATCACAACAAACTGTGGAAAATTCTTCAAGAGATAGGAATACCAGATCACTTTACCTGCTTCCTGAGAAATCTGATTGCAGGATCAGAAGCAACAGAACCGGACATGGAACAATGGACTAGTGCCAAATTGGGAAAGGAGTACATCAAGACTGTATATTGACACCCTGCTTATTTAACTTATATATAGAGTACATCATGCGAAATGCCAGGCTGGATAAAACACAAGCTGGAATCAAGATTGCCAGGAGAAATATCAATAACCTCAGATATGCAGATGACACCACCCTTATGGCAGAAACTGAAGAACTGAAAAGCCTCTTAACGAAAGTAAAAAAGAAGAGTGAAAAAACTGGCTTAAAACTCAACATTCAAAAAATGAAGATCATGGCATCCGGTCCCATCACTTCATGGCAAATAGATGGGGAAATAATGGATACAGTGACAGATTTTATTTTCTTGGGCTCCAAAATCACCGCAGATGGTGACTGCAGCCATGAAATTAAAAGACGCTTGCTCCTTGGGAGAAAAGCTATGACAAACCTAGACAGCATATCGAAAAACAGAGATATTACTTTGCTGAGAAAGGTCTACCTAGTCAAAGCTCTGGTTTTTCCAGTAGTCATTTATGGATGTAAGAGTTGGACCATAAAGAAAGCTGAGCACCGAAGAACTGATGCTTTTGAACTGTGGTGTTGGAGAAGACTCTTGAGAGTCCCTTGGACTGCAAGGAGATCAAACCAGTCAATCCTAAACGAAATCAGTCCTGAATATTCGTTGGAAGGAGTGATGCTGAAGCTCCAATACTTTGGCCAGCTGATACGAAGAACTGACTCATTGGAAAAGACCCTGATGCTGGGAAAGATCGAAGACAGGAGGAGAAGGGGACAACAGAGGATGAGATGGTTGGATGGCATCACCAACTCGATGGACATGAGTTTGAGTAAGCTCTAGGAGTTGGTGATGGACAGGGAAGCCTGGCGTGCTGCAGTCCATGGGGTCACGGAGTAGGACATGACTGAGTGACTGAAGTGAACTGAACTGAATGACCATCTTAACCTGATTACATCTGCAAAGACCCGATTTCCAAATAAGACCTCACTCACAGATCCCCGGGTTAGGACTTCAACATGTCTTTTGCAGGGACATAATTCAACCCATAGTAAGTACCATCTCTGCTTCTTCAGGATTGTAGGGTCTTGGGCAAGACCTTTCTGGGCCTCAGTTTCCTCATTACGAAACTTAGGGAGTTTAGTTTCTTTACCATCTGAGCCACCAGGGAAGCCCATAGTACTATATAGACTTTTTCAAAGGGTCCTCCAGCTGTAAAACTCTGTGCTTCCTAAGCCCAGTCCTAGGGTTACATCCCATCTTATGGACTCTCCTTCCCCCTGCTGCTGCTGCTGCTGCTGCTGCTAAGTCGCTTCAGTCGTGTCCGACTCTGTGCGACCCCACAGACGGCAGCCCATTGGGCTCTGCCATCCCTGGGATTCTCCAGGCAAGAATACTGGAGTGGGTTGCCATTCCCTTCTCCAATGCATGAAAGTGAAAAGTGAAAGTGAAGTCGCTCAGTCATGTCTGACTCAGCGACCCCATGGACCGCAGCCTACCAGGCTCCTCCGTCCATGGGAGTTTCCAGGCAAGAGTACTGGAGTGGGATGCCATTGCCTTCTCCACTCCTTCCCCCTAACAGGGCGCTAAGCCATTCATGGTCCAAATGACCTCTGATCCCCACCAGCTGCTTACAGACAAGGAGCCTGGAGAAGGTAGAAGATGCCCAGGTGAAGGGAGGCCTGGGTTCTTTTCCCACTATAACCAGTGGCAATAGTTTGGTTTCTAACAAACCTTTACCTGCTGACCTTGGGTCGCTCTCTTACGCCCTCTCAGTATGGCTTATCTGTAGAGCTGGGATCCGTCCTGTTTTGTGGGTTATTACCGGAGCCTCTAGCTGAGCTGCCCACTCCCGTCTGGCCAACCTTAATTCAGCTGTTCTGCTGCAGTGCGGTCAGGTAATTTTTTTTAACATGAGCACCTAAGCTTGTCATCATCCTGCTTAAAAGTCTTTAGGGACTCCCCTCAGGCTACAGTGATCACCAGCTGCGTCAAGTGCTCTGCCTACAAAGTGAGCCCATCTCATCGGCCTGCCTTAGACTGCTCTCCTTTGCTGTCAGACTGGATCCTTAGTTGCTCATAAGGCAGTGCTCTCTAGCAAGTCTGAACAGAAGGGTAACTTGGAAATATGTGGGAGGACCGAGTGCCATACAGCCAGGGACAATGCAGCCAGACAGAAATACCCCACAGCACCAGGAGGCGTCTCTAGTGTCAACATCCTGCCGACACTGTTTGTCACTTGTTCCTGATAACTCTGGGGGCTGGGGGTCAGAAGACCCTGTCCTTCCACCACTAGCCTGCCACCTTGGTGGCTGCCAACATGCATCGGTGCCCCATGCGCAGNGGGGGGTGGGGCTGAAAATTCCAAGCTTCTAATCATGGCTCAGTCTTTCCAGTGGCCAACCGTCACCAAGAAGACCACCCAGAGTTTCCTCATTAGCACAAAAGATGCTCCTGTCACCCAAGAAACTTCAAGGGGTTCAGGAGCTCTCTACCAAGAACTGGGGGCAAAGAAAAATATATGTATTTTCTGTCATCTCACACAGGAAATGGCAATCTACTCCAGTATCCTTGCCTGGAGAATCTCCATGGACAGAGGAGCCTGGCGGGCTACAGTCCACGGGGTCGCAGAGAGTTGACACAACTGAGCACGCACGCCTGCATGCGTTATCTCACACAGGCTCTCTTTTGTGTTCCTTGGCTCCTAGGTGCTTCACTCTAATCTCTGCCTCCATCATCACATGACCATCTTCTCCCCATGTGTCTTTCAGTGTCCAAAATTTCCTCTTCATATAAGGACACCAATTATATAAATGTTTTTAGGGCCATCCTAATCTAGTATGGGACTTCCCTGGTGGCTCAGCTGGTATTCAAATTGCCAAAATCCATTGGATCATAGAAAAAGCAAGAGAGTTCCAGAAAAACATCTGCTTTATTGACTATGCCAAAGCCTTTGGCTGTGTGGATCACAACAAACTGTGGAAAATTCTTCAAGAGATAGGAATACCAGATCACTTTACCTGCTTCCTGAGAAATCTGATTGCAGGATCAGAAGCAACAGAACCGGACATGGAACAATGGACTAGTGCCAAATTGGGAAAGGAGTACATCAAGACTGTATATTGACACCCTGCTTATTTAACTTATATATAGAGTACATCATGCGAAATGCCAGGCTGGATAAAACACAAGCTGGAATCAAGATTGCCAGGAGAAATATCAATAACCTCAGATATGCAGATGACACCACCCTTATGGCAGAAACTGAAGAACTGAAAAGCCTCTTAACGAAAGTAAAAAAGAAGAGTGAAAAAACTGGCTTAAAACTCAACATTCAAAAAATGAAGATCATGGCATCCGGTCCCATCACTTCATGGCAAATAGATGGGGAAATAATGGATACAGTGACAGATTTTATTTTCTTGGGCTCCAAAATCACCGCAGATGGTGACTGCAGCCATGAAATTAAAAGACGCTTGCTCCTTGGGAGAAAAGCTATGACAAACCTAGACAGCATATCGAAAAACAGAGATATTACTTTGCTGAGAAAGGTCTACCTAGTCAAAGCTCTGGTTTTTCCAGTAGTCATTTATGGATGTAAGAGTTGGACCATAAAGAAAGCTGAGCACCGAAGAACTGATGCTTTTGAACTGTGGTGTTGGAGAAGACTCTTGAGAGTCCCTTGGACTGCAAGGAGATCAAACCAGTCAATCCTAAACGAAATCAGTCCTGAATATTCGTTGGAAGGAGTGATGCTGAAGCTCCAATACTTTGGCCAGCTGATACGAAGAACTGACTCATTGGAAAAGACCCTGATGCTGGGAAAGATCGAAGACAGGAGGAGAAGGGGACAACAGAGGATGAGATGGTTGGATGGCATCACCAACTCGATGGACATGAGTTTGAGTAAGCTCTAGGAGTTGGTGATGGACAGGGAAGCCTGGCGTGCTGCAGTCCATGGGGTCACGGAGTAGGACATGACTGAGTGACTGAAGTGAACTGAACTGAATGACCATCTTAACCTGATTACATCTGCAAAGACCCGATTTCCAAATAAGACCTCACTCACAGATCCCCGGGTTAGGACTTCAACATGTCTTTTGCAGGGACATAATTCAACCCATAGTAAGTACCATCTCTGCTTCTTCAGGATTGTAGGGTCTTGGGCAAGACCTTTCTGGGCCTCAGTTTCCTCATTACGAAACTTAGGGAGTTTAGTTTCTTTACCATCTGAGCCACCAGGGAAGCCCATAGTACTATATAGACTTTTTCAAAGGGTCCTCCAGCTGTAAAACTCTGTGCTTCCTAAGCCCAGTCCTAGGGTTACATCCCATCTTATGGACTCTCCTTCCCCCTGCTGCTGCTGCTGCTGCTGCTGCTAAGTCGCTTCAGTCGTGTCCGACTCTGTGCGACCCCACAGACGGCAGCCCATTGGGCTCTGCCATCCCTGGGATTCTCCAGGCAAGAATACTGGAGTGGGTTGCCATTCCCTTCTCCAATGCATGAAAGTGAAAAGTGAAAGTGAAGTCGCTCAGTCATGTCTGACTCAGCGACCCCATGGACCGCAGCCTACCAGGCTCCTCCGTCCATGGGAGTTTCCAGGCAAGAGTACTGGAGTGGGATGCCATTGCCTTCTCCACTCCTTCCCCCTAACAGGGCGCTAAGCCATTCATGGTCCAAATGACCTCTGATCCCCACCAGCTGCTTACAGACAAGGAGCCTGGAGAAGGTAGAAGATGCCCAGGTGAAGGGAGGCCTGGGTTCTTTTCCCACTATAACCAGTGGCAATAGTTTGGTTTCTAACAAACCTTTACCTGCTGACCTTGGGTCGCTCTCTTACGCCCTCTCAGTATGGCTTATCTGTAGAGCTGGGATCCGTCCTGTTTTGTGGGTTATTACCGGAGCCTCTAGCTGAGCTGCCCACTCCCGTCTGGCCAACCTTAATTCAGCTGTTCTGCTGCAGTGCGGTCAGGTAATTTTTTTTAACATGAGCACCTAAGCTTGTCATCATCCTGCTTAAAAGTCTTTAGGGACTCCCCTCAGGCTACAGTGATCACCAGCTGCGTCAAGTGCTCTGCCTACAAAGTGAGCCCATCTCATCGGCCTGCCTTAGACTGCTCTCCTTTGCTGTCAGACTGGATCCTTAGTTGCTCATAAGGCAGTGCTCTCTAGCAAGTCTGAACAGAAGGGTAACTTGGAAATATGTGGGAGGACCGAGTGCCATACAGCCAGGGACAATGCAGCCAGACAGAAATACCCCACAGCACCAGGAGGCGTCTCTAGTGTCAACATCCTGCCGACACTGTTTGTCACTTGTTCCTGATAACTCTGGGGGCTGGGGGTCAGAAGACCCTGTCCTTCCACCACTAGCCTGCCACCTTGGTGGCTGCCAACATGCATCGGTGCCCCATGCGCAGGCCTGGCAGCCACCTAGCCACCTCCCTGCTCCCCTCATGCCGGAAATTCTGGGAAATGTAGCAGTTCGTCCAGGAAATGTAGCCTTATCTACGTATTAGTTTGTTCTGCTCCACATCTGTTGGTTTCACCTTTCTCCCTAACATTTCCAGGCCCCTTTCTTCTTTCTCTGTTGCTTTAGTTTATGAGGGCTCCTGTAACAAAAGACACAGATGGGATCGCCTAAGCAACAGAGATTTATTTTCTCACAGTTCTGGAGGCTGGAGTCTAAGGTTTAAAGTGTCGAAGGTTTGGTTTCCTCTTAGGCCATCTCCTCAGCTCGCCCATGCATGGCACCTCTGGCTGTGTGCTCACACGGTCTTTTCTCTGTGTGCAGGCCTCCCTGACATCTGTGTGTCCAGCTTTCCTCTTCTCATGAGGCCCCCAGTGAGATTGGATTAAGACCCAAGCAATGGCCTCATCTGGGCTTCCCAGGTGGTGCTAGTGGGAAAGAACCCATCTGCCAATGCAGGAGATGTAGGAGAAGCAGGTTCAGTCCCTGGATGGGGAAGATTCCCCTGGAGGAGGGCATGGCAACCACTCCAGCAGTCTTGCCTGGAGAATCCCAGGGGAGCCTGGTGGGCTACAGTCCATAGGATGGCAAAGAGTTGGAAAGAACTGAAGTGACTTAGCACGCACACAATGGCCCCATTTAACCTGATCACCTCCTTAAAGACCTTCTCTTCAAATACAGTCACATTCTAAGGTAGTGGTGATTCTTGGGTCAGGAAGATCACCTGGAGAAGGGATAGGCTACCCACTCCGGTATTCTTGGGCTTCCTTGGTTGCTTAGGTGGTAAAGAATCTGCCTGCAATGTGGGAGACCTGGGTTCAATCCCTGGGTNTGATCACCTCCTTAAAGACCTTCTCTTCAAATACAGTCACATTCTAAGGTAGTGGTGATTCTTGGGTCAGGAAGATCACCTGGAGAAGGGATAGGCTACCCACTCCGGTATTCTTGGGCTTCCTTGGTTGCTTAGGTGGTAAAGAATCTGCCTGCAATGTGGGAGACCTGGGTTCAATCCCTGGGTTGGGAAGATCCCCTGGAGGAGGGCCTGGCAATGCACTCCAGTGTTCTTGCCTGGAGAATCCCCATGGACTGAGGAGTCTGGCAGGCTACCGTCCATGGGATCGCAAAGAGTCAGGCATGAGTCAGTGACTAAGCGCAGCACAAGGCAGAGGTAGGGGAGTGGTTGGGGCGTCAACTATGAATTTGGGAGAAGGGCATAATGCATCCCAGAATGCCTATGTTTTGAGACTATTTCGCCTCCCCTCCTTCACCTGACACTGGCCCCCACGTTGTCAGCTTAGACGGCAGTCTCCTCTCTCTGCACCAGCCACAGCTGTGTGCTGGCAGTTCACTGCCTTTACTGCTAATGCTGCACCTGAACCCCCTCAGCAGGGGCTCATAGAGCAAGGAGACCTGTGTCTGGGCCATGTGGAGAGCAGTACAGGACCCTCATTGCTGAGGAGTTAGAGCCAAATCTTTTTCATTTCTTTAAACATGTCAGCTTGTGTCAAGAACAGCCATCAGCCATCGTGTGACATGGATTCTTGGTACAGGATAGAGTGAAGAGAGCAAAACTGTAAAATTCAGCTTGACGTATCTGTCCTCTCGTGGGCACAGCACACACACCATGTAATGTAATGACACTTAGACATATTAGTAAACTCTTGTCAGACTAACTGTTAAAAGTCATATTTAGGGTAGGAGGGAGGCTCAAGAGGAAGGGGATATATGTATGCATGTGGCCGATTCACTTCATTGTACAACAGAAACTAGCACAAGTTTGTAAAGCAATTATATTCCAATTCAGTCACTCAGCTGTATCTGACTCTTTGTAGCACACCAGGCTTCCCTGTCCATCACCAACTCCCAAAGCTTACTCAAACTCATGTCCATCTAGTAGATGATACCATCTAACCATCTCATCCTCTGTCATCCATTTCTCCTCCTTCCTTCAGTCTTTCCCAGCATCAGAGTCTTTTCCAATGAGTCAGTTCTTTGCATCAGGTGGCCAAAGTTTTGGAGCTTCAGCTTCAGCATCGGTCCTTCCAAGGAATATTCAGGATTGATTTCCTTTAGGATTGACTGGTTTGATCTCCTTGGAGTCCAAGGGACTCTCAAGAGTCTTCTCCAACACCACAGTTTGAAAGCACCAATTCTTTGGCACTCAGTTTTCTTCACAGTCCAGCTCTCACATCCATACATGACTACTGGAAAAACCATAGCTTTGACTAGATGGACCTTTGTCGGCAAAGTGATGACTCTGCCTTTTAATATGTTGTCCAGGTTTGTCATAGCTTTTCTTCCAAGGAGCAAGTGTCTTTTAATTTCATGGCTGCAGTCACCATCTACAGTGATTTGGAGCCCCCCAAAATAACGTCTCGCACTGTTTCCATTATTTCTCCATCTATTTGCCATGAAATGATGGGACCAGATGTCATGATCTTAGTTTTCTGAATGTTGAGTTTTAAGCCAACTTTTTCACTCTCCTTTTTCACTTTCATCAAGAGGCTCTTTAGTTCTTCTTCATTTTCTGCCATAAGGGTAGTATCATCTGCATATCTGAGGTTATTGATATTTCTCTTGGCAATCTTTTTTTTTTTTTTGTCTCTTGACAATCTTGATTCCAGCTTGTGCTTCATCCTGCCCTGCATTTTTCATGACGTACCCTATATATAAGTTAAATAAGCAGGGTAACAATTAAATATATAGATATAAATATTTAATATATATAGATGTATAAATATATATTTAATATTCCAATTAAATATATAAGTATATGGAAAAGTGAAAGAGTTAGTCACTCAGTTGTATCTGACTCTTTGTGACCCCATGGACTCTAGCCCGCCAGGCTCCTCTGTCCATGGGATTCTCCAGGCAAGAATACTGGAGTAAGTAACTATTCCCTTCTCCAGGGGATCTTCCCTACCCAGGGACTGAACCCAGGTCTCCTGCATTGCAGGCAGATTCTTTACCATCTGAGCCACCAGGGAAGCCTATATATACGCCATACTTAGTTGCCACAGTAAATTCTGTTTGGCTTAGACCGGTGCTCACACAGTCAACCCCTTCAACAATTTCCAGTTCCCTAACACACTCAGTGCAGACCTGCTGAGCATTAAATAGAATTGCAGCATCATAGATGTGACAACTGAAGGGGCCTTGGAAATGAATCAGTGCTGGGTCAGGAAACCAGTGAATCGGGGACAGTCTCTGATTCAAATAAAGTGCATCTCTCTTGGTTAGAATCCAGCCCTAATTGGGCTCTGCTCTGGGAAATATGCCAAGAAAGTCACTTTCATGAGCATGTACAAAGCTATTCCATTTGGATTCTTCAGCAGACATGCCCCCATCCACTGGGCTGTTCTAGAAACAGACCCTCTCTCTTTACCTGCCTGTTTTGTCCATTGGCTCCATGACCCATCTGAGAGCCCCTCCAGACTCCCCTGCCTTTTAGGTCTGTCACACAGGTTAGGTAAGATGGTTAGGGTTCTTAATTTGTGGCTTCACTTTACAAGTTGCCCACATCCTTCAACTAGTAACATTTTGTGGTGGTGGTGGGGGTAGATGCATCCTAAGGGGGAAAAATTAGAGATGCAGATCAAAACTTACATGCAAGGATATTCATTATGGAGTTGTTTCTAATAGTTAAAAAAAAAGGAAACCTCAGCTGCAAACAACAGGAGATGGGCAAGGAAATGATACATCCTCTTGTTGGTTATTAAAAGACATGTTTTAAAGAAATTTAATGGTGTGAGAAGATGCTTGGCAAAGTCAACAAAAGAAAGACTGGAAAATAAAGCTACGTAATATGTTCTTGATTTAAAAAAACTAGAAGGGAAAAAGACAAAGGAAATATGAGGTATTAATAGGACCTCTCTCTTGCTTATATTTATTTATTTGGCTGTGCTGGGTCTTCACTGGGGCACGTAGGATCTTTAGTTGCAGCAGGTAAACTCTTAGTTGCTGCATCTAGGATCTAGTTCCCAGACCAGGGATGGAACCCACTCCTCCTACACTGAGAGCTCAGAGTCTTAGCCACTGGACCATCAGGGAAGTCCCTAGGATCTTTTCTTCTGTGTCCTTTGCAGTTTCTTTCAAGGCTTATGACCACAGAAAAAAAGAACAAATGGGAACTAGCAAGTCAACGCCAAAGGCTTTGTTACATACTCAAAAGAGATGATAAAGAGATCCAAAGCTCACAATTTCTTCATGAAAATTATAAATAAACATATGATTTGGAACAGGACCTTTTGGCTCTTAAGGACACTATTGGGATAATTGGTGAAACTTGAGTGGAGTTTATGGAACAGAGGAAAATAACATATTTGTGTAAATTTCCCAGTGTTGATGATTGTATTGTGGTTATGTTGGAAATACTTTTCATTTTTTGGTAGGAGACACAATAAAATATTGAGAAGCATCAATATTAACATATGGAGCATCGTGTTAAAAACTAACTCTTAAATGGTTTTGTAAATTTTTTTGTAAAAAAGTTTTATGCTTGTCTTCAGCTTTTCTCTGAATTAAAATTATTTCAAAATTAAAAAATAAAATTAAGCTAAGCAAGATAGAGAGCGCTGTCTCCTTATTGGAAAGTTGATCCCATGGCACAGTCTGACCACCTGTGCAACGAGACTCCTCTCCCTATGACCAGGTCGTCCCCTCGGCCACCTCACCTCAGGGCTCTCCTATCTGTCCTCAGGGTCACATTGTCCACAACTGGAAAGCGCGGTGGTTCATTCTTCGGCAGAACACGCTGCTATACTACAAGTTCCAGGGGGGTCGGAAAGTGACCCCTCCCAAGGGCCGCATCCTTCTGGATGGCTGCACCATCACCTGCCCCTGTCTGGAGTATGAAAACCGACCGGTAAGTGAAGGCCCTTCTTCCCAGCGCCTCCCTCCCACTCCCTGGATCCCCCGTTCCCTGGCCTCTTAGGTGAAGGTGGTATGAGTCATGGTAAGAGCTGAGTTACTGAAAAACCTAGACTCAAATCTTGGCTGCGCCACATACCAGGCACGTGACCTTGGGCAGGTAATTGAACCTCTCTGAGCCTGAGTTCCTCGTCTATAAACTGGGATAATATAATGACATCTGTCGTTCACAGCTATGATGAGGATCATGAAGGTAATGGTGGGTCAAAACACTTGTAGCCTAGGAGGTACCACACAGATGTGAGTAGTTACTGCTACTTCAGGTTCGATAGGCTGGATTTCATCCCCCAGTGGGTACGTGTTCCAGAAGTCAGGAGTAGCTCAATACTAAAAAGAACCTGAATTAATCATTTACCATCTACCATCAGAAAAGAATCTGAATTAATCATTTACCAGGGCTCAGTAAGTACCAAGAAATTCGCTAGGCTTGGAGAAGTAAAGGAAGAAAATTGAATGATTGGTTCTTTCAGTTAATGATCTTGTTATGAAAGCAAGTGGTTAATTGAAAAACAGTTCCAAATGTTGGTACAGATATTATTGGCCACAGAGAACACTCTGTTGCTGAAAAGGAGGAAGATGCCCTTACAAGCCACTTGGCTCAGGTACAACTTTGGGTTGGATGGAGATTCAGGCATGAACTGGTTGAAAAAGTTTAAACCGTATTATATGAAGAATGACCCACTCCAGTGTTCTTGCCTGGAGAATCCCAGGGACGGCGGAGCCTGGTGGGCTGCTGTCTACAGGGNGGTACAACTTTGGGTTGGATGGAGATTCAGGCATGAACTGGTTGAAAAAGTTTAAACCGTATTATATGAAGAATGACCCACTCCAGTGTTCTTGCCTGGAGAATCCCAGGGACGGCGGAGCCTGGTGGGCTGCTGTCTACAGGGTCGCGCAGAGTCGGACACGACTGAAGCGACTTGGCAGCAGCATATGAAGAATGTGTGAAAGACTTGGAATGACTGGACCCAATCAAGAAGAAGATCAGACGTAGACATAGAGGACAGACTTACGGACATGAGGGCGGGACAGGGGGGTTGAGGAAGGAGAGGGTGGGGTGTATGGAGAGAGTGATATGGAAACTTACATTACCATATGCAAAATAGCCGATGGGAATTTGCTGTATGACTCAGGGAGCTCAAACTGGGGCTCTGTAACAACCTAGAGGGGTGGGATGTTCAAGAGGGAGGGGACGAAAGTATAGTATGGCTGATTCATGTTGATGTTGGCAGAAACCATTGCAATAGTTTAGTCGCTAAGTCATGTCCGACTCTTGCGATCCCATAGACTGTAGCCCGCCAGGCTCCTCTGTCCATGGGATTCTTCAGCCAGAAAGAAAACCACCAATACAGTACACTAACACATATATATGGAATATAGGAAGATGGTAATGAGGACCCTGTATGCAAGACAGCAAAAGAGACACAGATGTGTAGAGCGGACTTATGGACTCAGGGAGAAGGAGAGGGAGAGGGAGAGGGTGGGATGATTTGGGAGAATAGCACTGAAATGAAGGAGAGGGAGAGGGAGAGGGTGGGATGATTTGGGAGAATAGCACTGCAGTATGTATACTGTCATGTAAGAAATGAATTGCCAGTTTATGTTCAATGCAGGATGTAGGATGCTTGGGGTTGGTGTATGGGGATGATCTGGAGGGATGAGGTGGGGTGGGAGGTGGGAGGGGGGTTCATGTGTGGGAGTTCGTGTAAAAAAATAAATAAATACAAAAAAAAAGAAAAAAAAGAATATTGGAGTGGGCTGCCATCTCCTCCTCCAGGGGATCTTCTTGACCCAGGAACTGAACCTGGGTCTCCTGCATTGCAGGCAGATTCTTTACCAACTGAGCTACTGTAAAGCAATTATTTTTCAATTAAAAATAAATACATTAAAAAAAATAAAAAAGAAGATGATCAAAAGGAGCAGAACTGAGTTCCTTCAGGGTAGGCGTTAATAGCCTCACAGGACAGACGAAGGCACTGAGAGGCTCAGCGGGCCCTTTGATGTGCCCAAGCGCCCGTAGCTTCGGCTCTAGCTCAGTCTCACCTGGAAGCCTGTGTGTGTTTCCCTCTTTAGAACAGGGGCTCTCATAGAGGTGAGCTTAATCAAGAAGGCAGAATCGGGAGCAGAGAGACCAAGGCCCCAGGAAGCAGACTCTGCGCTGATCAGTCCATTCAAAGGGGCCAAGGTGGTGAACTCTCTGTCACTGGCGGTGTCCAAGGGAATCTTTAAAGGCCCAGTAGCTGGGACGTGGTCGAGGGGTGAGGCATTCGGCAGTCACTGGATCACGTGGTCTCCCAGATCTGCTTCGGTTCTGTCATTTTTGCTGCCCAGCCAGCTTTCCCTCTCTCTCTCAGCCTGGCCTGACTGGCTGTCTCTTCCCACAGCTCCTCATTAAGCTGAAAACTCAGACATCCACGGAGTACTTCCTGGAGGCCTGTTCTCGGGAGGAGAGGGACGCCTGGGCCTTCGAGATAACAGGAGCCATCCACGCGGGGCAGCCGGGGAAGGTCCAACAGCTTCACTTACTGAAGAACTCCTTCAAGCTGCCCCTTCACATCAGCCTGCAGTGAGTGCCGGCCCTGCCCTCACCCTGCCTGGCTTTGGTGCAGCTTCTGCTGTCTGCACACCTCAGGGAGGGGGCCTCTGTGGCTGCTACACAGGCCTGGCTGGTGCTGCAACTGTGCTCCAGGGCCTGCTGACATTGTTTGCTCTATGTGGGAGTGGCCCTGCCAGCCTGCCCTGGTAACTTCTTAGGGTCCCTGCTGCCCCTGCCCCCCTCAGTGTCTCGACCTCCTCCCTTCAGTGCTCAGGGCTATAAAAACAGCTCTCCAGGAATCTCCACTCCACTCACCAAGTCATTAGTCCTGTTTGCAGCCTGGTGGCAAGAACATGTGTTCTGTTAAGAGCTGCATTCTTATTCTGTGGGATTCTCCATCCATCCATCCATTCACTCTTTTAAGAAATAGTTACTGAGTGCCTGCCGCATGCCATACATTACTCTAGGTGCTCATGCAGATGGGCATAAACAAAGTCTCATCTCAGGGGCTTTCCAGTCCAAGTACCTAAATAGACAACGAGAAAAGGTCTGCCACTGGTGGCAGGGATTGTCCCACAGAACAGAAGGAAAGCAGGTCAGTGGTGGCAGTGATACTATAAAGTAGGGAAGGATGAAAGGAATTCCCATCATGGAAATTGTTATATCCATGGAAATTGTTATATCCATGCATCTACAGGAAATGTCCACTAAACTTGCAGGAAGCAGAACCTCCTAGGCTTGCCAAGAAACTCCATACCAGGCTCTGGAATCTTGTTGTTCAGTTGCTAAATCGCATCTGACTCTTCGCGACCCCATGGACTGCAGCACGCCAGGCCACCCTGTTCCTCACCATCTCCCGGAGTGTGCCCTAGTTCATGTACATTGTATCAGTGGTGCCATCCAACCGTCTCATCCTCTGTTGCCCTCTTCTCCTTCCCCTCAGTCTTTCCCAGCATCAAGGTCTTTTCCCCTGAGTTGGCTCTTTGTATCAGGTGGCCAAAGTACTAGAGTTTCAGCATCAGTCCTTCCAATGAATATTCAGGGTTGATCTCCTTTAGGATGGACTGGTTTGGTCTCGTTGCTGTCCGAGGGACTCTCAAGAGTCTTCTCCAGCACCACAGTTCAAAAGCATCATTTGTGCATCTAGGGAGTGGCTAACCCACGGTGAGTGCAGGGAGGACCAACAGCAGATGAGAGTGGGTTCAAGTGATGGGTGACTTGTGAGAAGTAGCTGGAGGAGTTTGGACTTCATGCAGCAGATGATAGATAATTTTTTTGTTTTTAAATTAAGTCACAGCTCTTTAGCTTTACTAGAAACATAATACCTGTCTAGCATAGAAGTATTAGAACGTTTAAATGAACAAGAAATGTTCCCCAATCCTACTTCTCAAATTCTGATGCATGACAGACTACCCCTCTTTCTCTGCGATGTGTATTATGCCACTTGCCACATGCTTTATACCCTCAGCAGTGGCTCATGGACCCACCCTCATTCCTGTCAGTGTGATGAGGGTCTCCTCTCTTTCGCCTTCCTTCCGTGTAGTCGCATCGTGGACAAAATGCGCGACAGTAGCTGCGGAATCCGGCCAAGCCCCAACATGGTGCAGGGAAGCACCTACAAAAAGACCTTCATAGGTGAGCCCCTGACCCCTACCCCATGCCCAGGGCCAGACCAGGCACTGGGGACCTGGGGCTTGGTGACCTGGGACTCAGTGGGGTTGAGGCCTGAGCTGCCTGGCAGCCAACGGGGCAGCCTAAGAGGTGGGTGCAGCCACAGCTCTGGGCAGCGGGGTTGGCCTTTGGTCTGCTCCAGGGCCGAGCCCCAAGGCTGTTCCAAGGCTGCCCCCGGGGTCGGGGTCAGTGAGGTCACAGCCAGGCAACCCTGAGGAAGCTGGTCTGGAGCCGGTGCTGCCCTTGCCCTGCTGCAGGCTCCTCCCTGGTGGACTGGCTCCTCTCCAGTGGCTTTGCAGCCAGCCGCCTGGAGGCTGTGACGCTGGCCTCGGTGCTCATGGAGGAGAACTTCCTTCGGCCAGTAGGCACCCGAAGCACGGGGGCCATTCGCTCGGGGGATCTGTCTGAGCAGTTCCTGGATGACTCCACGGCCCTGTACACATTCGTAAGTAAGGGCCTGGCTTCCTCTTGGCACGGGAGCAGAGAGAGGAAGAGGCCGCCGAGTGTGGGCCAGGGGTCCACGGCCAGCAGGGAGAAGCCTAGGGCTTGGGGTCGGGGGGACAGCTTCCCCCGCAGGTGGAGGGGGAGTTTCCTTTCCCCTGTGGGAGCTTCCCCAGCCTGGTGCTGGGATGTGTTGGTAACGAGAGTCCTTGCCTCTCCTTCCTACCAGGCTGAGAGCTGCAAGAAGATAAGTCCCAAGGAAGAAATCAGTCTCAGCGCCATGGGCTTAAGTGGCACTGTGGTGAAGCAAGGCTATCTGGCCAAGCAGGTACGGTGCGGCCCGCCTTGCAGCAGGGAGGAGGTGGACAGTGCTGAACCTCGGGGGAGGCAGGAACCCCCACAAAGGGTGGGAAGGGCTGAGACTCCAGAGGGCGCTAGTTGTCAGCAGCATCTACTAAGTCAGGGTCCTGCGGTGGCCACAAGGGAGCCAAGGCAAGGGCCCGGCACATGTCCGTGCCCGTAGGAGTCGCAGACAAGCAGGCCTAAGGCATTAGAGGAGTGAAGGTGGGAGGATGTGACTACAAGCTGTCACCCGTGAGCATGCATCCTTTCTTTGCCTCAGGGGCACAAGAGGAAAAATTGGAAGGTGCGGCGCTTTGTTCTGAGGAAGGACCCGGCTTTTCTGCATTACTACGACCCTTCCAAAGTGAGTGCCTTGTCATGCTTCCAGACACGTCTCTCCACAGCAGAGCCGGGGCTGGTTCCACCTCCAGCCTTCCTCCCAGCCTCCCTACCATAACTTCCACCCACGATGCCTTTCCTTCCACAAGTTGCAAACTGCTCCTCCCAGCCTGACCTCTCTTTTCTTTCATCACATCGTCGCCTGCTCAGTTGATCCTGCTCAGTGGATCTTCATTGTTTTGGGAGGAAAAACATCTTTCAGTTCCTCCAAAGCTGGCTGTGTGCCTACGAAGGGGGAGCTGAGCTGATGAAGAGACCCTTGACTGGTGCTTTCCAGCCTCTTTTCACCCCTTTCCACCCAAACAGGCTGTGAATTCTGCCCCCTCATCCTCTTGTCCCCACCAATGTTTTGAAAGGTTTCTTTTACCATTTAATATTTAAGCCATAATTCTGAGTTTCAGATAATAAGTATTACTGCATGCTCAGTTGATCTAATTCCAATCAAAAGAACAGAAACATGCCCTTTTAGTCAGCCTGTTCAGCCTTGTCTTGGTAGATATGTGATTTTCATTTGTTGAAATAATGAAGAGTGGACATTCAATCAGGAACCCAACCCTAAGCCAAGAACATGAAGGAGCTAGAAGGAGCCCCCGGGGACCCTGCCAGACCACAGGGAGGGCTAAAGGGCAGGGAGGGGCGTGGTGCTGATGTGATTGGCTGTGAAATGAAGCTCAGACTTCCTCACACAGATAACTTGCCATGGGATGTCCAAGTTCAGCCTCATCTTCTGTTACAAATGGCTCTCATGGACTAGTTCTTCAGTAGCTGACTGAGGGTGGCATGATGAGAGCATGCTTCTTCTGTTGTTCTTGCTCAGTTGCTCAGTCCTGTCTGACTCTTTGTGACCCCATGGACTGCAGCACACAAGCCTTCCCTGTCCTTCACCATCTCCCAGTTTGCTCAGTCATGTCCGTTGAGTCGGTGATGCTATCTATCTCATCCTCTGTTTCCCGATTCATCTCCTGCCCTCAATCTTTCCCAGCATCAGGGTCTTTTCCAATGAGTCAGTTCTTCACATCAGGTGGCCAAATTATTGGAGCTTCAGCTTCAGCCTAGTACTTCCAATGAATTATTCAGGATTGATTTCCTTTAGGATGGACTGGTTTGATCTCCTTGCAGTCCAAGGGACTCTTAAGAGTCTTCTCCAGCACCACAATTCAAAAGATTCAGTTCTTCAGTGCTCAGCCTTCTTTATGATCCAACTGTCACATCCGTTCACGACTACTGGAAAAACCATAGCTTCGACTATATGGACCTGCAAGTGATGTCTCTGTTTTTTAATATGCTGTCTAGATTTGCCATAGCTTTCCTTCCAAGGAGCAAGCATCTTTTAATTTCATGGCTGCAGTCACTGTCTGCAGTGATTTTGGAGCCCAAGAAAGGAAAAATCTGTCCCAGGTTCTACTTTTTCCCCATCTATTTGCCATGGAGTGATGGGACCAGATGCCATGATCTTAGTTTTTTGAATGTTGAGTTTTAAGCCACTCTCCTCTTTCACCCTCATTAAGAGGTTCTTTAGTTCCTCTAAATGGCTTTTTGCCATTAGAGTAGTATCATCTGCATATCTGAGGTTGTTGATATTTCTCCTGGCAATCTTGATTCCAGCTTGTGATTCATCCAATCTGGCATTTCTGCATATCAGTTAAATAAAGAGAGTGACAATACCCATCCTTGGCGTCCTCCTTTCCCCAAATTTGCACCAGTTGATCCATGTAAGGTTCTAACTGTTGCCTCTTGACTTGCATTCAGGTTTCTCAGGAGACAGGTAATGTGGTCCAGTTATTTCCATCTCTTTAATAAGACTTCTTTGCCTTCACACAGTCCCTAGTCAGCTCTCCTTTCCTTTGCAGGAAGAGAACCGACCAGTGGGCGGGTTTTCTCTTCGTGGCTCCCTGGTGTCAGCTCTGGAGGATAATGGCGTTCCTACTGGTAAGGGGCAACTTTGGCCCCATCCTCATCTGAGGGTCCTCCCTCCCGCTCTCTCAGTAACGCTCTGCTGATGATGGACAAAGCTGTGGGGCCTGAGAGGGGCTTTCTCAGTGAGACAATGAATGGTGTGAATTCTGAAGCCAATTTCAAAATCAGAGAAAGGGCACGTGGGGTATTCTAAAGTGCTTTAACAACACAACTAAATAATTCTCTTTAATATTCTTTCCCATCCTTTTCTGTGCTTACTGGCCCATAAGCTTCCACCTAAGCACAATAGCTTACAATAGTGTTTAAAGACTGACAACACAGTTTAGTATGTTATGCTAATTTCACACTAGACAGCTAAGGCAGGTAGCATTATTCTCAACTTAAGGATGGGAAGATTGAGGTTCAAAGAAATTAAACAATTCCAGTCAAATCCCACATCTGTCCATGCTTTTAACATAAACCTACTGGACTTTTTTTGATGTGAGTGAGACTGCAGACCTACGGTTAGCATAGAGGGCAGGCCAAGAGGTCTTCTAAGAACGTTCAGACATAAAACTAGCAGGCCTTAAGGCACAGATGAGGGAGAGGGGATGGACGGGAGGCAAATAGGAAAGCATGCCTCTGGTGGGATTTCCTGACCATATTTGTACACTTGTACTAAGAACTACTTATGTGTTTTTGTCTCTCAGTGACTTTCAGCTGTTTGCAGCTGAAAGCAGACATGGATATTCACTCACTGATTTTTCTTTTTCTTCTTCCTGCCTAGGGGTTAAAGGGAATGTCCAGGGAAATCTCTTCAAAGTGATTACTAAGGATGACATACACTATTACATCCAGGCCAGCAGCAAGGCTGAGCGTTCAGAGTGGATTGAAGCTATCAAGAAGCTAACATGACAAGGACCTGAGGGAATGGGACTGAGATTCCTCCCTCTTACCAGATGACACAGGATTTCCAGGACAATGGGAGTATGTTAAACATTTTAACCGTTTCTATTTTGTACTGCTTTGGAGTGAGATTGGGGGGTTTCCTTACAGTTGACAGTGGTGCTATTGCCTTCCCCACCTTCATTTACAGTTAACCTGTAAATGCTGAAGCAGACTTGTCAGCCAAGTCAGCACCTTGACTTTCGCCCATTATCATATCCAGCCCTTCCTTGGGTACAAAGGTAGGTCTCCCTTGTCACACTAACTGGCCATGTAATACTCAACAAAACACTATAACCTCATGATGGAGCTCTCCGAAACGCTGTCAGCCTCTTAACTGCTTTGGAATGAATAAAAATTGACACTTGTTCCTGGCTATTAGAATTCCTATACAAAGTTTCAGTTTTCAAAGGTTTTGCATGCTTAAGGTTATAGGAATTATTAGGCAAGCTGATTATAAAAACATCTCAAGTGAGCTTAAAGCCTCATCTTAAAGTGGGGATGGGGGCAAAATCTTGAATGAAATATTGTTTTGTTTTGAAAAAGAAGCCTTCGTTAAGTATTACACATTGCAGAAAAGAAATCATGGACTCAGTTGGATTAGTCACATACATAAAATTACAGCTTTTCTGTGAAAAAAGAAAAAAGTTGTTTAGAAAGATGCAGAGCAGGAGCTTTCTAAAAGAGATAAAGATGTCAATGGGAGAATTAAATCAAAGCATGACATTTTAGTTTTAGAATGAAGATTAATGGAGACAAATAGGTACAAAGAAGCTTCATCAGTTAGGTTAATCTGAAGTAGTGAAAAGTCTGTATCATACAGTGTCTTTAAAAACATTTTTATTACTTTCAAGCTTAATACAGTAATCTGCCAGTACAGCTGCTTAGACTTCCTTCAATTAATAGATTAAACTTACATTTAAGGGGCGTGAACACCTCCAAAGTGCTTAAGTTCATTTCTTTCAATAGTTTGAACTATCTTCTCTTGATCTTATCTAGAATACCTGATCATTGAGAACAGGAATTCCAAGCTAATGAGGTTTTACTTTATTCCTTACATTGTAAGAGACTGCCTTTTAAAGCACCATTTTCCATTTGGCATCTCATCAAGGTCTTTTTTTTTTATTGCTTTTTGCTATCAGTATAGGTTTTTATCTGAATTAAGCTGCATTTGGTTTGATGGCTTCTTGATTGTAAATTGGCACAATTACACCCCACTCTGTACAGTAGGTATCAGTATCATAAGTTGAAAAGTAGTTGACTATCACTTTGAGGCAAATCATGGGACAGTTCTTGCCAAGGGTACTAGCACTTGAATTAAAATTCCTAACCATTTAAATTGCATTTACTGTAGAAGTTAACTAGGTCAAGTAAGGCCGTCTGTGGGTTTCCACTAAGTGTTTAAGCATTATCCTCAAGTACTGGCTTGTCTTGTTTTACTAGAAAACATGAAAAATCATTTGGATGTTTGTGTTTTTCTGGCCATTAAAAATTTTCAACTAATACCTAAATGAGACTCAAACTATTCCTAATTTTCAGTTATGAGTTGATAACCACTTGACCTCAAAGACAGAACTGGGAGTAGATGAAACTCAATTTCTAGTGAGTCTATGCAGAGAGATTCAAAATTTGGGTACACTGGTCACTTACTTTTTGTCAATCCATTCAAGTTTTTAAAACTGGGTGTGATCTCATATTTGAAAGTGATACTTTTAGGTCAGCAGGGAAAGTTTACTTAGTTCTTTCCATCATCAGTGAGGTATTGATCTTTTTCTCTGGCAAGGGTCATAATTTGCAAAATTGTTGTGGAATTAAACAAAAGGCCTGCATAGGATATAAACCACTCACCACGGATGCCACCAGTACTTCTCAACAGTTATGGCTTTTGAAGTATTAAAAAATCCAGTGAACAAAGTGAAAATTCAATTCCTCTGCTTACAACAAACATTTAAGGAGCACCTGTTATATAGTTTGATAACATTCGTGATGCTGTTTTACAGACTTTTTAACTGCTCAGAAAAAAAATTGAAGTGAAAATTATGTGCTGATTTGAATACATCCAGATTCTCCTCTAAATATTCCCAGGATGGCATGCAAGCTAGCAGTCATGGCTCCCTCATGAAAACAGTTATATTGTTAGACCTGGATCTAAAGAGCTAGTAGAGGCTGCTAAATTAAACAAAGGGACAAACCTTCACATATAGCTTAAATGTCTCACCAACACTCTTCTATTTTCCAGTCCTAAAAAATTAAATTTATGAAGTAAACCAAAGTTAACTCAAGACTTGCTACACCTTGGCCACTGTAGCTGTTGACTGCAAACCATGCGTTATCTATGAAATTTATTTGCCTTTGTATATATTAATTTACCTTTAAAACAATCAGTTCTTAAAGGAAAAAATGATGGAAACATTTTGAAAAATGATTGTTAATTGTGTTCAAACAGATCCCTGTTAGGAAGAGAAGTGAAACTCTAAGGTGGCACCTAGCAAATATTTTACTGGAAAAAAAAAAAGTTGGGCAATGATACTCAAAGTAACTAAATTTACAAAGCAGCATTTTTTTCTTAAAAAAACAAAAAAAAACTAAAGTTAAAAAAAACACAAAAACAACCTCCCCCCCTTTACCAACTTGAATTACAAACTCAAGACAAGCAGCTTAGTACACCAACAAGGACTGGTGTGATAAATTCTCCTTCTGACCACATGTTGTCATCAGTCTCAAATAGGTAAAAGGCACTCAACTAATGTAATTCTTTAGTTACATTTTAAGGCTTTTTTCCCCTAGGAGTAAACTTTCACTAATTAAAATGTTCTCTAAGTCCTCTTTATTAAAGGGGGGGTTGGTGGGGAGAGAAGGTGCCTGGCACACAGCACACGGCTCACGGGATCTCAGCTCCCTAACCAGGGATCAAACCCAGGCCCTCAGCTGTTAAAGCATAGAGTCCTGACCACTAGACCACTGGCAAAGTCTCTGTAAACCTTCCTTTTGAAAGGATCTGCTATACTTATCCTCTGGTCACCTGCCTTTAAATTACTACATTTCAAATAAAATGAAATTCTTAGGAATTGTAATGCTTTTAACTGGTGATAATAAGGAAGAAACCTATGGTTAAATATCCCAGAAATTTATTTAATGTTTGCTTGATACATTTTATATAGAAAGGTTGGAACTATTCGCTTTGAGTGCCTCTGGCAAATCTCATGGAGGCATTAAACTACAAAGGGGTGCCAATCTGGAGGTATCAGAAATGGAAATCATAAGCCCAATTTATGTCTCGTCTTGAAGATCTGTCTCTAGTGAAATCAGGCCACTCCCTTAAAAAATGCTCAAGGTGTTGGAGCTACTGTGTGAAAACAGCTAACATTTAGGAGGGCATTTCATGTTTTGGTCTGTCGGAACGTTTAAATACTTAAAAAATATTCAGCTTTGAAGTTTTCAATACTGGAAAACTTTTAAGTCTAGGGTTTACAGCCAGGAAGGCTGTTTTGTGTTCCTTAAACTGGACTCTGTTTCCCACAAAGTTAATCTTCAGCTTTGGCTTCCATTTCTTCTGCATCATCATCTCCATCCACTTCTGCGTTTTCTCTCTCAAGCCTTTCCAGCTGCCTTGCAAGTTCGGTCTCATCTGTATCTGTGACCACTTTGGGCTGTGGAAGCAGAGGCACAATTTCAATATGAATGTAGTTAAACACACACAAATTCAGTTTCAATACTACTACTGCCTGGTATTTTAACTCTTATTCTGAGCGCCGAAATACTACTAATAAATTCCATGAGATAATAAAACTGAAAAAATATATTGGCTGTATAGTGGCTCTATCTTTCAAACACACAAAAAGATGACCTATAAAAATCCATCTTCTGGCTTCAAAATTTCTTCCACAGAAGAAATTTATTTTGAAAATTATATGTGAAAATTTGGTTTTATTCTTGTGGAGATGAGAAAAACACAGGACACTACTGTAGTTCCTCATTCTGAAATCAAACTTCAAGCATTCTAAATTCTGACAATAATCAATCACTTCTTTCTTTTTTCAGTTATTATCATTGTCTTTATTTTTTTTATTTGGGGGACCAGTGACCACAGTCTTGAATAACCACCCCATGATAGTTCTTATTTACTTTTAAAACCCTTTTAGGAACTACAGTCAATGACTACTTTATACTTAGAGGACTTGTAGTTTTAAACATAGCTCATGTTTTATACATGGCAATCCACTCCAGTATTCTTGCCTGGAAAATCCCATGGACGGAGAAGCCTAGTAGGTTACAGTCCACGGGGTCGCAAAGAGTCGGACACGACTGAGCGACTTCACCTTCACCTTCATGTTTTATAAGTCACTGATCAGATATTTTAGAAGACAAACCAGTTACATGATTGAAACTTCCTAAAAACTTTAACAAGGCAAAAAATCCCAATATTGACCTCACCTCCATCTGAACATTGAAGACACCCCTCTTTTCCTCAATTTTTTCTTTTATAACAGCCATAGCTTGATTGAGGACAGAGAGGCCTTCTGTTCTCTCCAGGGTGGTTGTAGTCATTACATACCGAGGAGGAGCTATTAGATTAATCTAAGGAAGACAAAAATTCAATTATGAATGTACCTACAGACCACATAATAATTAGGATGTTTGAGAATCATTTTGCTAATCTGCTGCTTTAGAAACAAATCATCCCAAAATTTACTCCCAATTCTGCAGCACAGCAATCTGGGGTAGTTTGTTAATGTAGCAGAAGTTAATTGATACTAATTGATACTATGATGTAACCCAGTAGTAGAAGCAGTCTGCTGCTGCTGCTGCTAAGTCACTTCAGTCTACTGCATACCAAAAATGAAGAATTATGACTTCTGGATCTTTGGTGGTTAAGCTAACTAACTATAGGCATCACTGGCACAATGGATAATCTGTCTCTAAAATAAACAAAAAAGATTTTTACCTGGTTCTAAACTAAACGAATGGAAGAAATTCTTCTAAGTGATTCTGATTAACAGTCATCCAGTTAATTTTATTGCTAATGAGTCAGGCCAAACCTCCTTAAAGCTGTGTGTGAATATAAGAGAACATATTGTCCTTTTTTTTTTAAAAACTAAAAATAGAAGTTTTTATTGAGTTCCTTAAATTACTACCCCATGGTTTTTCTTCTTCTTGGAAAAGTTCTTAATCTCCGTCCATTGGATTTTCCAGGCAAGAGTACTGGGGTGGGGTGCCATTGCCTTCCCCACATCACAGAATATCCCAATGAAATTTAGGAATTTTACTGTTTTGTTATTGTAATTATTTACATTTCATTCGTGAAATAGAAATCCTATCTCTGAAGCAGGTGAAAAACTCATCAAATGGGCGTTAAAGTGTACATGAAACTCTAATTTTTATACCATTTAAATCTTTATGATTATTAAGACTATTGTCACAACAGTCCTAAGGAATTAAAACTATTAAAAATCCTATTATTAGTAACACATACATCTCTCAGGCACTCCCCCAACACGTGCTTAACCCAACATATTCCACTGGAGTCTACTTGGGGGAAAGCCTCCATTTCTGAATCTACTTGGGGGAAAGCCGCCTGTTGAAAGGCATTTTCCAGTCTCTTACTGAAGCTGCTGGTGCATGGGCAGTGCGATCTGTGGAGGAACGTTAATGAATCTCTCACTCAGCAGAAAGCCCACAGGCCTGGCGGTGTCGTTGAAAAGCCTGTCCAGCTCCTCAACCATGCTCTTCTCACAATTCTTCTCACAGAGACGCAGAATCAATTCCTTAATTTGCTCAGTGCAAGGGGTACCCTTTCTTTCGGTTAAATTTAAAAGACTTATGAAACCAAAAATCTCGTCTTCATCCATATCGTCATCACTGTCTTCTGAAACATCCGTTTGCTTAACCACTCTCCCGATATGGTTCTGTTGAATCAAGAGATCTGTGAGTTCTGCGGTGTTCACAGGGGCTTTTAGAAAAAGCTGCTGTAGTAACTTCTTAATTCCATCATAATCGTTACCTGAGATAGAATAAGCTTCAAATTCAATGTTCACTTCCTCATTGACGACCTCGTCCTCTTCATCCTCTTCTTCGTCACTGTCGTCTTCGTCCTCCTCCTCCACTTCATCCTCCTCCTCCTCCTCGCCCAGAGCCGGGGGCGCGCAGCTCACAGCACACCGCTTCGGCCGGGACGCCATCCATATTGTCCTTTTCAAGATTCTATGAGCATAATGGGCACTGTGGCTACTTACTGTAAAGGAGGTTTAGCACAGCTGGTTCTTTGGCACTAAATACCAATAGGAATCTCTATCCATAGTGACAGCAGCAGTAGCTACAACAAAAGCCTACACATAATTTTAAACATTCCCTCGAAATATCATCAAGAACCACTTTTAATAACACTTGATATGAAATATGACCATTAAAGAAATCTGGATTTAATTTGGATTAAGTGGATATTTCAGTAGGGAGGGAGAACAGGCTATTCACCTTGATGGGCATGGTCTCTGTAGAACAATTCAAGCCCGCTCTCAGAGCTTCTTTTACGGCATCGATGCCTTCATAACCATAACAAGCCACTTCAATATCTAAAATTATAAAAATTCAAAAGCTTACTCTAAAATATGCAAAAACATTTTTTAAAGTTTAAAAAGAAACCAGAGATATGACAAATACATTAGTACTCAAATACTTATGAAAGCTTTCATCACCCTTTCAATTAGAAATCAACCCCAGCTATTAACTTTCATATTTAAAAATATCTGAACATGCAGTGATATCATCAACATCAAGCCCCTGAAGGATGAAACTATAAAAAAGAGAAATTTAACAAACACCTTGAATTTGGGCTATATTTGGGTTGAAATCATAATTCCAACCCCTCTGTGCTTCAGTTCCTTATTTGTGAAATGGTTAGGAGTGTGATGAAATCTGAATGAAATAATAACCACGGGGACTTCCCCGGTGACTCTGGTCAAGGATCTGCCTGCCAATGCAGGAGATGGGTTCGCTCCCAGATCCAGGATGCAGTGGAGCAACTAGACTGATGTGCCACAACATCTGAGCCTGTGCTCAGGGGCTGCATCTACTGAGCCCAAGCACCCTAGAGCCTTTGCTCTGCAACAAGAGAAGCCACCACAACGAGAAGTCCGTACACGGCAACTAGAGCAAAGCCTGCACAGCAACAGACCCAGCAAAGCCCCCCAAATAAACAAAATCATATAAAACCAAAATAATATACCTACAAATTGTCTAGAGTAACTGCATACTCTGACCCAGCAATCCGACTTTTAAGAATTTGCCTTGTAGAACACCTGTATAAATGCATAAGTCTATGTGTATAAAGGTGTTAAAATGCAGTGGTTTTTGTATTATAGTTAGTTGACCCTTAACAATACAGCCTTGAACTGCATGGTCTCCTTACATGTTGATTTTTTTCAAAAGAAAACACTAGAATATTACATGTACCACGGTAGTTGAATCTCGGATGCAGAATCACAGACACACAGGACTGACGAGGTTATATATGAATTTTCTAGTGCACAGAGGGTGGGCAACCCTCTTATACATTGTTTAAGGGTTAACTACAGTAAAAAAGACTGGCCCAATCTTAACATTCATCAGGAGGAGACTGGCTGATATCAAGGTTTATTATTCTATGCAATATTACCTAATATTCAAAACGAGAATGATCCTCAAGTTCTACAGGGAAGGGCAGCCATAGTACACCAAACAGAAATAGCTAGTTGAGGAAAATGGTGCACACTATGATCTCATTCTTATGAAAACGTAAAAACTTATATCTGAACATAAATAGCATACATTCCTATACAGCATAGGTATAAAAAAAAAAGTCTGAAAGAATAGATCCCAAATTAACAGTGGTTAATCCAGAGGCATGGGAGGATATTACTGTACTGTCAGAATTTTAAAGCATGCACTAAAACAAAATAATCACTCCACCCCAAAAAAGGGCCAACTTAAGGTTAGCTGAGCTCATTTACTTCTGTCAATATATATGCATTTTATGATAATTTAGTAGAAGCAAAAATTACTTAATTTCTTTAGCTTTTCTTGCTGTGAAAAACAAACATTTAGAAAAAGGTAGATGTTGATGTAGCGACGTATTCTTTGGTGAGGCTCATTATTTAACAGCTTTTCTGGTACATGCAAAATATTTTAAACAGCATTTAAAAAATCATTTACCTGCTCGAATTTTGACAGCCTGTGGTGTCAAACGCCTATTAATATTGTTAATGAGTACTTCCCGTTCATCTTCATTCAAATCTAAGCTATCCAAAATAGATGGGTCTCTGAAAGAAAACACAACAAAATGTCAAGGTTACTTTAGTGATAATTAGGACACCAAACATAACAGAATAATGTTTAAGAGCACAGCGTTTAGTGTCAGAATTAAGAATTCAGATCTTAGCTTCATAATTTAATAGCTTTGTGCTTGAGGGCCTTTCTAGATCTCAATTTCCAAATTTGTAAAACAAGAATAAAAACCGAGTATCTCACTGGACTGCAGAATTAAATGAGATAATGCAACTGCAGTGCTTAGGCCTGTATGACAAAAAGAAAACACCCAAATGATCATTATTAAAAGAAAAATTTTAGAGATCTGACTAAAGCAAGCAATTTAATGTCTCCTATACAGGCATACCTTGAAGATATTGTGGGTTCAGTTCTAGACCACAATAAAGCATGTTTAGCAATAAAGTGAGTCACACATTTGGTTCCTCAGTGCATATGAAAGTTACGCCTATGCCATACTGTTGTTTTCTGTTAAAAATACTTCATTCCTAAAAAATGGTACCCATCATCTGAGTCTTCAGGGAGATGTAATCTTCTTGCAATAGTAACATCAAGGGATCACAGATCCCAACAAAATATTGAAAAAGTCTGAAATATTACAAGAATTCTCAAAATGTGACAGAGACATGAAGTGAGCAAAGGCTGTTGGAAAACTGGCACCAACAGATTTGCTTGATGGAGGGTTGCCACAGAACTTCAATCTGTAAAAATGCGTACTTGTGAAGTGCAGTAACATGAATTCTGCTTATATCTCCCATCCCACTATAATTAAGCATATCCATGTAATTAGCAGTCCTTGCTTCAAGGAGCTCAAAAAGAACAAAAACATGGACAAAAATTAAAAAAAAAATAGAAGTGCATTTTTGCACTTCTGGGGTGAGGTGAGGAAGGTGTCAGTGGGGTCAGGAAGGGCTTCATGAATGAAGCGGCATTTCATCTGACCCTTGTAAGTGCCACAAACAGGGACCAGAGTCTTGTTCACTGGCATGTTTGTTGAACAAATTAAAAAATGGAAAAAAAGAAATAATGACTAAAAGAATGGTAAGATTTTAACAAGACTGTTTTAAGAAAATTCTGATATACTGATAGTGAAAGACAAACCAACAGAAAAAAAAAAAAAGAAAATGAGATGAACATATGTTTCACAGAAGACAAATGGTCAACTAACATATGAAAAGCGGTCAACTTCCACCAACCAGCAAAATGCAAACCCAAACAAGACACTATTGGACATCAATCTGTTTGGCAAAAACAAAAGAAAAATCTGAGATATATATCAAATGCTGATGAAGAGAAATAGAAACATTCATATAATTGCTAAAAGGACTATAAACTATAGAACCAATTTGGAGAAACTTTAACAAAACTAAGTAAATTTAGAGGTACATATAATCAGTCCCATGACTCAACAATTCTACTTCGAGGTATCTATCTTAGAAATTTCCAAATGTGTACACAGAGACGCATACATGGATATTCACATAGCACTATTTGAAAAACAGGGGGGATTAACTAAACATTTTTTAATAGAGGAACAAAAAAAAAGGGGCATGTTCTCACAATACTATATAGAAATTAATATGAAGTAGGCATACATGTATCAATTTGGAGAAATTGATAGATTTCTGAAATTTACACTAACTGATTACTGAAATTTACATAACAGCATCACAAGTAAAAATGTAAAGTATTGAAAACCTGTCACAATGATAAATTGTTTTTTTGTTTAAACATTTTAAAACATAAAAAAGATTCTGGATGTACTTTTAATAATCTATTCACACATTTACATGTATCAGTACCATAAATGATAATGACACACACATAATTTCAGAACAGTGGTTACCATTGCTGAGTGACCAAAATGGCTTTGGAGGCAAAAAACATTGTTTTCAACTATCTCAGAAATTTTAACTAAAAGGAAAAAAAAAAAAGCAGCACATGTGGCATTGAATTATGATGAGTTAAATCTGGACAGTTGCAACATGGCTGAGGAAGCAAAAGAAGAACTTTAACAGTGATAAATGAAGATTAATTCACTAGGATGAATGTTAATTTGTTAAGAATATGAACGCAGAGCATTAATGGAGAAGGTGCAGGAGGCAGAAGCTGTAAGCAGGGCCAATGATGACAGCAAACCGAGGTAAGAGACGTGCTGACTGAGGGGCCCAAGACTAAAGGCAGGGAGGACAGAAATATAAAGCAGTGCTTGACGCTCAATAGCATAAACTCTGGACGGACCTAGAATGCCTGTGTTTGAATCCTGGCTCTACCATTTGGTAGCTGTGTGAACATGGACAGTTTAATCTCTGCCTCAATTTCCTCATCCATGAGATAGGAATAAAGCTCTTACACCACAGGTGGTTGTGAGAATGACATATATGTTTGCTGTCCTAATTATTACTCTTCTCACTTTTCCCACAATTTGACATAAAAAAAATTAAGTCACATGAAGGGAGGGGTAAGGAGGAAGGGATCTGGAGCCTCAGGTGAGTAGGCATGATGGAGGCTCTAGCAGTTCAAAGTCCCACTTGGCCATTCTGAGGGCTGAAGAGACTAATCCCCCTTGGCAGGACAGGAGTTGGCAAGTAACGATGCAGTGGTGAGGCTGCTTGTGAAGTATTAACATCTAGGAGGAGTGGGAGGTGCAGAAGTAGAGATAGTAAGTACAGAGAACTTAAAAAGTCTGGCTGTTAAAAGGAGAGGACACCGTGCTTCCTACAGGAGAAAAGTAGAGGTTGAAAGGTTTGTTTTTTAGTATAAATGGGAAAAATCTGAGCATATTTTTATGCTGATAAAGCAAAACCAATAAAGAAAAAGGCTGAAGACTCATGGGAGGGAATAACAGATGGAGATGATATTCCTCAGGAATAGCTGGGCACAGGTGGTAAGATTAGTCTGAGCGCAGAAGGACCAGAATTCCAGTGTGACAGGAGCACAGGAGGTAATGACAGGTGGGAAAGAGGTAAGTTGGATGAGATGGTGGAAGGAAACGGAGGTGATCCTGTGCAATGGATTCTTTTTCAGGCCGTGAGCACAGCAGGTGAGAGGGAGAGAAGAGGGACAGAGTGGATATCTGGGGAAGTGTGGAGAAGTTCTGAAACAGCCAACCTAAGGATGGGAGGAAGAAGTGATCAGGAAAAGCACCTGAGGTTGGAGTCCATGAATATGCAGTGGCACCAACCTGTAAGACTGGTTTTTCCTAGCAGCACCCAGCAGTCTATATGCAGAGAAGGCAGGAACATCGCTCCAAGGCTGGATGTAACAGAAGGAAAAACAGGGCGAAGCTCATGATATTGGCAAGAAAGTTATTGAAATGATGGACCATGGTGTGTCTATGCTGCGTAAGAAAGAGAAGGCAGGAAAAGGTGAAAAGACAGGGAGGAAAGAAAAGGTCTGGAATCAGAGCCTGATGTAAGAATTAAGACGACAGAGTAGGATAATGTGGCAGCTGGAAGGACAGGAGGCTGTGGTAAAAGAACAGAATGTGTGAATTAAAGATTTTGGAGGAGCAAATCCTGATGACAGTAAGACCCAGGGTGAGCTCATATGAAGAACTGGCTAACATGGCGTGGGCTGAAGGTCTAAGCAACTGAGGTAAAGAAAACAAGAGATTACAGTTTAAATGAAATGTCTATGCTGGCCCTGAAGTCACTGAGGACAATCACAAAACTTGGAGAGGAAAAGATTTACGGCAATACTGTCAGATGGTTTAAAGAAGTATCCAACTATGGTACACCAAATCATACAGGCTTAGCTTTACAGGACTGGCCCATATCATGGGCCTTTTATACTAAAATATTTTAATCTAAATTTGACAAGGACTTACTACATGGATGTTGTGTTACTAAATGTTAGGCTCTCAACCTGTGTGCTAGGCCCAGCAGCTGTAATACCAAGGGAAAAGCAGAGCTAAGGAGGAGTTCTTACGAGACTGCGTGCTTAAATGCATCATAGGCACCATATCCGGGTCTCTTGTACTTGTCATCGAAGACCCAGGCAGTCCTCTGGAACAGGCTTTCCAGCTGCTCATCCTTGGTGTATTCTAAGACCTCAGCAACATGACGAAGAATGCTGTAAACCTAGAAAAAAAATGAAGAGCACAACAATTCAAAGATAAGAGATCTACATGTTTTTTTAAAAAGATATTTTTACATTTTAGAAGACAGCATATAAAAACAAAACTTTGGTTACTTTGATTAGAATAACTCCTTAACAAAAGACTACCATATGAAAACTTTTTTTCCCATAATTATTTTCTTTTCTATAACAATGAACTCAAGTGGGTGAACAAACACAAACAGTATAGCAGCCTAAGATCTGGAGCAAGTCAATTCTAGGACAAACCAACCTCTCTGAATATGTTTCCTCATCTAGAAAAGGGAGACACCAGTATCTCTCCTTTTTACCGTAGAGAGTTCTTACATGGATCAAATATAAGACGTTAGGTCTACTATTCCCTGAGAGATGTGGGCTCGATCCCTGGATTGGGAAGGTCCTCTGGATGTGGAAATGGCAACCTGCTCCAGTATTCTTGCCTGGAAAATTCCATGGACAGAGGAGCCCGGTGGGCTGCAGTCCATGGGGTTGCAAAGAGTCAGACACAACACACACACACACACACACACACACACACATACACTCACACATAACAACAACATGAGAGCATAGAACCAGGATGGAGATTTTAGTATTTCTTTTGCTCTGAGAGATGTGGGCTCGATCCCTGGATTGGGAAGGTCCTCTGGATGTGGAAATGGCAACCTGCTCCAGTATTCTTGCCTGGAAAATTCCATGGACAGAGGAGCCCGGTGGGCTGCAGTCCATGGGGTTGCAAAGAGTCAGACACAACACACACACACACACACACACACACACACATACACTCACACATAACAACAACATGAGAGCATAGAACCAGGATGGAGATTTTAGTATTTCTTTTGCTCAGTTATCTTTTAACAATTACCCTTCATTCCTACCCATCTCCTACTCACTGCTGCCATTTTTTTTCTAATCTCCTAAAAATAAAAGGGCTCAAAGACAAAGTGTATTAAGAAAGAAGGTTTCATGTTAATTACACACAAAAACTGACCTAGGGAAGGTAATATCATTGGCTATTTCATTCTAACATCTTATCATCCCAGTAAGGTCTACTCACATACTCATTTTATAGCATTTTACAATAGCCTAGGGGAACAAAACAAAATAGAAATTTCCTAGAGACGTGCTTCTCAAATTTGGACTTGGTGGGACTTCAAAGATTTGGGTAATGGTGTCATGGCTTTTATATTTTTACTCTTTTACCATGGTTAAGCAACATTTTAAAAATCTTCTCTTCATTTAAACAGTTTTCTTGGCATTTTACCTTGAAGATAAAAACACACAGGGCAGAAGAAAACAAAAGACACAAAAGAAGGATAAAGCAAAGAGAAGCAATGGAAACTCCCAATAAAAACTAAAGATCTAGGGAATAAAGGTAAATCTATATAGGCCCAAAGAACAGAAAAATACAGGAAGATGAGAACGAAGAAATGACAATTCTTGCTTTATTAGTGCTTACTGTGGATAAGTAGCAAATAACAGCAAAAATAAGAAAAAAAAGCTGATTATCTCTGTGATCCTTACCCCAGAAAAGTTGAAAGTCAAAGCTTACATGTTAAGACAGCCAAATCAGTTAAACTCACTCATAGTTAACTTAACATGCTGCTGCTCCTGCTAAGTCGCTTCAGTTATGTCTGACTCTGCGACCCCATAGACGGCAGCCCACCAGGCTCCACTGTCCCTAGGATTCTCCAAGCAACAACACTGGAGTGGGTTGCCATTTCCTTCTCCAATGCATTAAAGTGAAAAGTGAAGTCGCTCAGTCATGTCCGACTTTTTACGACCCCATGAACTGCAGCCTACCTGGCTCCTCCGTCCATGGGATTTTCCAGGCAAGAGTACTGGAGTGGGTTGCCATTGCCTTTTCCCCATAAAAGAGCTTAAAAACACTAATGGTCTGTTACTGATCTGAGAACATTAGACTTCAGTGCTTTAAGGTAGTAACATCATGAGACAACTGATGTTGTCTCACTGAAGTCACACTCTTTCGAAATGAAGTCTTCAAATTATTTTCCTATGAAACACAGAACTGAAAATGGAAATACAGATACAGAAAATCTAGGTTTTTGTTTCTGCCAGCAACACGTCATGTAGATTATTTATTAAACAGATTGAATAGTGGACTAATTTGACTAAATAATCAACTTACAGTTTTGGATTTGGTAAATTTATCTTCACATTTGATTGCTTCCTCTGGTGAAACTCTTCTTTTTGACAAATCAATGTATCCTACATGAGAAAAATTTGAAAACATTATCTCTGTCCAGGTATCAACAAATCACTCTGACAATTTTCACAACCATATTGCTGGGTTGGCATACCTACACTTATTTCCTACTTAAATTGTATCAGCAAAAAACTGCATAAGAAGTACATGTATTATGTACAAGCATTATGTTTTAAAGTAAATTTTCGTCATCATTAATGTTAACTGGGCAGAGGGAACTAATAATTTCAATTATCCAAATGAGAGCTAAAACCATGTCTATTAAGCATCAGAGGATCAACTGTATCATGTTTTCTATATGCTTGATGTTCTGACATCTGTAGCCTGGCTGACCAGGGAAGAGACTCTGAGGCCCAGCACTAGCCAAAGGCTCAATGGAAGCCTTTCACATGGAAACCAACCCAGAGCCCATGTCCCCAACCATCTCATCAAAGTTCCACACATCAGGCCAATACTCCCCCATGCCTTAAACCGACGAAGAGCCACATACTAGACAACTAGAGACAGTCCTGGTGCACCAGGCACTGCCCATACTATTCAGATGAGCCAACTGTAAACTGTTTACAACGACCTGCTTTGCTTTTCTCATGGAAACCTCAATACAGGCTCTGGCCTAAGGTTTCCCCTTGCTCTTCCTGCCTCCTGATCAAAACTGGTTCTTCCTCACGTGACTTTGCACAGCATGCTGGGTCGCCATTTCCTGAGAAACTTTAGTAATAAAAATCTTCTTTCAATGGCATGGTTACTCCATGTCACCAGTCACCTTCATAAATCAAAGTTCCATGGGCACAAAATGAGACAAGAAGCGTATTTTAAAGAATTAAATGTTTCAGTGTTCATTGGAACACTATTTACAACAGCCAGGACATGAAAGCAACCTAAATGTCCAACAATGGAGGAATGCATAAAGATGTGGTACATAAAGAGAATGGAGTATTACTCATGGCTATCAAGGGATAAGATGGGGAGATAAACTGGAAGACCATGATTGACATATACATACTACTACATATAACTATACTCAAAGCTCTATAATGGCTTACACGGGAAAAGAATCTAAAAAACATTAGATACATGTATATATATAACTAATTCACTTTGCTGTACACCTGAAACTGACACAACATTGTAAATCAACTATACCCCAATAAAAATTTAAAAAAAAAAAAAAATTAAAGAGAAAACAGTCTTTCACCTTTACCCACATATTAGGTTGGTGCAAAAGTAATTGTGGTTTTGCACTGTCGAAACTTGCTGGAATACATTCTTAAATGTGGCTGTTATACATTCTTTTAACGTGCACTTATTGCTTTATGTTTTTTGCTAATGAATTATTACTTGCTGTTTATTTCATATGTATTTATGTATTTTAGAATATGGAAATAGTCTATGGAAATGATATTAGACAAAAATAAATCTGAGTGATTTTCTTATTCGAGTTCAAAATGGGTCATGAAGCACAGGAAATAAAGCTGCAACATTAACAACGCATTTGGCCCAGAAACTGCTAATGAACGTACAGTGCAGTGGTGGTTCAAGAAGTTTTGCAAAGGAGATGAGAGCCTTGAAGAGGAGGAGTGTAGTGGCTGACCATCGGAAGTTGAGAACAACGGAGAGTGTCATGGAAGTTGATCCTCTTAAAATTACACGAGAAGTTGCCGAAGAGCTCGATGTCGACCATTCTACAGTTATTTGGCATTTGAAGCAAGTTGGAAAGGTGAAAAAGCTCAGTAAGTGGGTGCCTCAAGAACTTATGCAAATCAAAAAAATAATCGTTCTGAAGTGTCATCTTCTCTTATTCTACACAACTACAACAAACCATTTCTCAGTCGGATTTTGTTGTGTGGCTAAAAGTAGATTTTATACAACAACCAGCAATGACTAGCTCAGTGGTTGGACCGAGAAGCTCCAAAGCACTTCTTAAAAGTCAAACTTGCACCAAAACTCATCATCACTGTCTAGTGGTCTGCTGCCAGTCTGATCCACTGCAGCTTTCTAAATCCCAGTGAAACCATTACATCTGAGACGTATGCTCAGCGAATCTATGAGGTGCACCGAAAACTGCAACCCTGCAGCTGGCACTGGTCAACAGAAAGGGCCCAATTCTTCTCTGCAACAATGCCTGACCGCACGTTTGCACAACCAAAGCTTCCAAAGTTGAATGAATTGGATTACAAAGTTTTGTCTCATCTGTCATATTCACCTGACCTTTTGCCAACTGGCTACCTGTTCTTCAGGACCTTGACAACTTTTTGCAGTCGACAACCAGGAGGAGGCAGCAAATGCTTTCCAATAGTTCATCAAATCCTGAAGTATGGATTTTTTTGCTATAGGAACAAACCAACTTATTTCTCTTTTGCAAAAATGTATTGATTGTAATGGTTCCTATTTTGATTAATAAAGATGTGTTTGACCCTAGTTATAATGATTGAAAATTCAGAGTCTGAAACCATGCTTTTGCGTCAACCTAGTATCTTTCAGCCTAAACTTCCTTTACCATCTCTTATAATGCAGTTCTGTCTTGTAAGAAATTCCCCTAGTTTCTATTTACCTGATAATGTCTTCATTTGATTTTTATTGCTGAATATTTTCTTTAGAAACAGAATTCTGGTTTGACATTTTCTTTCAGTGTTTTACAGATGTCATTCAATGCTCTGACCTTCATTATTTCCAATAAAAGAATGCCACTGTAATTTGTATTATGGTTCCCCCGTAAATAATATCATTTTCCTTGCCTATTTTGAAGATTTTGTTTTTCAATAGTTTGGTATTCCTAGATATGGTCTTGGTATTTATCCTGCTTCAGTTTTCCTGAGCTTCTCTAATTTGTAAACATTTTTTCTCCCAGCAAATATAGGAAACTTCTGGTCATGGTTTCTTCAAATGTATTTTCTGCTTTTTCTTTCTCTTTTCTTCTTTTGGAATAAAGCTTTTGATTGTTAATAGGTTGCTCTTTTTTTCCTCTCAGTTCTTCAGATTGGTTCTTTTTAAATGAACTACCTTCAAATTTCAAGAAGCCTTCTGTCATCATTTATCAGATGTTAGCCTATGCATTGAATTTTTTAGATATTAAAAAAAATTTCATTTCTCAAAATTGTATTTAGTTCTTTATGTGAATTTCTAATTTCTCCACTAAGATTTCTGCTCACTCACTACAAGTACATTTTCCTGATATCCTGGAGCAGTTAAAACATATTATTTAAAATGTTTATCTGCTAATTGCAACATCAGGGTCATCTCTAGGTCAGTCTCCACTGATTATCTTTTTCTTTTTTTTTTTAATTAATCAAGAATTACACGGAAGGTTTATTATGAGGCCAATAGCAAGCAGTCTCCTGAGGCATTCAGCAACTCTCTCTTTCAGCAAATAATTACTTGTTAAAATTATTTACTAAATTAAGTCATTCCTTTTGTGATACCTCCAAGACTTCAAGTAATTGGTTGGATTCACTTTAGTTTGGTGTTTTATAAAGGAAAAAAAAATAGTGCTACATAATGAATTAATGGTGCAATTAACTATAAATTTAGCACTTCAGAAACATTTTTTTATAAAGAGTATTGTTTTATTATAAAAATTATATGTTCATATCAGAAAATTCAAGAAAAAATTTGTACCTGAATCCCACCATTTTACTATATTATGTTTCAATCTTTCTTTTTTTTTTGGGGGGGTCATATTTTCCTGTTCATTCAAATATTTAGCAATTCTGAATTGTATCCTGGACATTAGAAGATACATGGCAGAGGCTCTGAATTCTTTTGGGTTCCTCTTAAAGATACTGATTTTGTTGTTGTTGTTGTTCACTCTGCATGGCTTGTGGGGTCTGTGTTCCCCAATCAGGGACTGAGCCCCCACCTCTGGCAGCAAAGGTACGAAGTCTTAACCACTGTACTGCCAGGGAACTCTCAAGGATACTCAATTTGTTTTAGCAGTTAACTTGTCTGAATTCAAAACTATTCAGAGCTGTCTCCCCAGATGGAAAGCAAACAAAATTTGTTAAGATTTTTATCCTGTAGGGCTGCTTACAGTCTAACCTCTATAAGTAGTTTTAGGAGTCAGCTAGAGATCTGAGCAGAATTTTTATATATAAACTTAGGGGCTCTCTCTGTGTCTTTTTTTCTAATCCCTATCACTATTTTCCAATTGTTGTGGCTGTCCAGAACTCTTCTCTCTCACTCTCAAGTCATTAAGACTGGGCTTTCCTTTAGAATCTTCACTGCCCTGCTTGGTATAACAGGGCACTCAGTCAAAAGGCTGTAAAACTTATCCAGTGCAGTTCCTGTCTTCCAAGTGTTAACTTGCCTTCAGTTTCAGCCTGCTTTTGGTTGCTCCCATTGTTTTTGGATAAAATTTACCATCCATTTAGATACTTGCTTAGGGTTGACAGCAGTTAGGTTGAATGGTTTATCCAACAGGATTTAAACTTCTAGTATCAGAAATGGATCCTCTCTATAGGATCTTCTGCACTTTGCTTTTTTTCTTATCTTATCCTGGAAATCTTTTCATATTAGAATATTCAGATTTCATTCTGTAGGAAATTGCTTTGCCTGGCTGTCTCATGATTTATTTAACCACAATTTAGATTGTTGTTTCATGTTTTTAACTTACACTGTACAAACAATGTTGTTATGAAAATACATTTTTACATCTGTCTAGATCACCTGACCTGCCTCTTGAGAAACCTATATACAAGTCAGGAAGCAACAGTTAGAACTGGACATGGAACAACAGACTGGTTCCAAATAGGAAAAGGAGTACGTCAAGGCTGTATATTGTCACCCTGCTTACTTAACTTCTATGCAGAGTACATCATGAGAAACGCTGGGCTGGAAGAAGCACAAGCTGGAATCAAGATTGCCGGGAGAAATATCAATAACCTCAGATATGCAGATGACACCACCCTTATGGCAGAAAGTGAAGAGGAACTAAAAAGCCTCTTGGTGAAAGTGAAAGAGGAGAGTGAAAAAGTTGACTTAAAGCTCAACATTCAGAAAACGAAGATCATGGCATCTGGTCCCATCACTTCATGGGAAATAGATGGGGAAACAGTGGAAACAGTGTCAGACTTTATTTTTTTGGGCTCCCAAATCACTGCAGATGGTGATTGCAGCCATGAAATTAAAAGACGCTTACCCCTTGGAAGAAAAGTTATGACCAACCTGCTGCTGCTGCTAAGTCACTTCAGTCATGTCCGACTCTGTGTGACCCCATAGATGGCAGCCCACCAGGCTCCACCATCCCTGTGATTCTCCAGGCAAGAACATTGGAATGGTTTGCCATTTCTTTCTCCAATGCATGAAAGTGAAAAGTGAAAGTGAAGTCGCTAGTTGTGTTCGACTCTTCGTGACCCCATGGACTGCAGCCTACCAGACTCCTCTGTCCATGGGATTTTCCAGGCAAGAGTACTGGAGTGGGGTGCTATTGCCTTCTCCGATGACCAACCTAGTTAGCATATTCTAAAGCAGAGACATTACTTTGCCAAAAAAGGTCTGTCTAGTCAAGGCTATGGTTTTTCCAGTGGTCAGGTATGGATGTGAGAGTTGGACTGTGAAGAAAGCTGAGCGCTGAAGAATTGATGCTTTAGAACTGTGGTATTGGAGAAGACTCTTGAGAGTCCCTTGGACTGCAAGGAGATCCAACCAGTCCATCCTAAAGAAGATCAGTCCTGGGTGTTCTTTAGAAGGACTGATGCTAAAGCTGAAGCTCCAGTACTTTGGCCACCTCATGCGAAGAGTTGACTCATTGGAAAAGACTCTAATGCTGAGAGGGATTGAGGGCAGGAGGAGAAGGGGACGACAGAGGATGAGATGGCTGGATGGCATCACTGACTCGATGGACATGAGTTTGGGTGAACTGCGGGAGTTGGTGATGGACAGGGAGGCCTGGCGTGCTGCAGTTCATGGGGTTGCAAAGAGTCGGACACAACTGAGTGACTGAACTAACTGAACTGATTATACCTCTGCATAACAGATTTTAATTTAATTAAAACCAAGGGTGGTCTTTGGGATTTTGGTTTTCTCTAAAGCACAATAGATATTTTACAATCAGATATTAGTAAATTGAACTGATTATTCTGCAACTCTCTTTTCCTTTTCTGTTTCACTGTAGTTTGGGCCCTTAATATTTCCTGTCTGCCTTAATTTGATAAAATCCTAACCGATTTGCTTGACTCCATCTGTTTTCAGTCTAAATCAGTCTACTATATTGTGTAATAATAATTTTTCAAGACAGGGCAAATTTTTTTCTCTAAACAAACTATGGCCTTCTAAATAAGATCCCGTCTACTGAATATGGCACCTCCTTCTTCATCTCCTTAGCTACTCACTGCCTAAACTATGCATTTATTTTGATTCCTTAAACAACCTCTTTGGTATCATGGTATACATAGGAATAACATTAGTAAGTCACACTGGGATAGCTGCACACAACACCTTCTGACGGTGGTAATTGGCTTGTGGTGTCTGGTTATTCCAGTGTTTCCCTCAGCTGTCTTGAGAGTTGAGGATAATTTATTTAATCACTACTAGACCCATTTAAGGCTTCTCAAGTGGCACTAGGGATAAAGAACCTGCTTGACAACGCAGGAGACATAAGAGATGCAGGTTCAATCCCTGGGTTGGGAAGATCCCCTGGAGGAGGACACAGCAACCCACTCCAGTATTCTTGTTTGGAGAATCCCATGGAGAGTGGAGCATGGCGGGATATGGTCCATAGGGTCACAAAGAGTCAAACACAACTGAAGCACATAGCACATAGACCATTTAAGACACACCTTGGAGCAAGCTTTGTACCATGCTTCTGTACACCTTGACTTTTGCTCATATCATCTCCTTTCCTGGGAAACTTTGTCCTTCACTAACTCCCTGGTCCTGCATCCCCTCCTCCTAACATAGTTTCTGTTGTCAAAATGTATACCTATCTTTCCAGGCCTCACTCTGATGTTGCCTCAAAACTTTTTATTTTTTATTTCTTCTAAAACAATTTTTGTTAGTTTTCCCCTAAAAAAAATTCCCTAAAACATTCCCTAAAAATATTTCCCCTAAAAAATAACATTTTATTTTCTATTTTCTGTAAAACTACAAATAATCTCTCTGGTATTTGTTAATTCTTGATACTTTTCCTTTCTTCAATCTTATAAAGTTGAAAACTCTTTGACTTGCACTGCACTCACTGTTTAATCCACCATCTTTTTTAATCTTACTTGGCATACAAGGTGTAGCCTACACATGTAAGACATGAAACAAAATATTCTTTTGATCTGAATTGTTGGATGTCTGATAAGAGGGTATTTTATGTTGTCTTTAGAACAATTACATTTGACAGTGTTTATAGTCATTTCTCTTTAAAAAGAAATTAATCTCAATTTTCTTACATCATTTTTTCAAAATTGTTAGGTCAGTGGTTGTCTAAATTTAGTGTACATAGAATAACCTGAAAGGCTTGTTAAAACACAGATGGCTAGGCTCCAATCCCAGAACTTTTGATTTAATAGGTATGGGGTAGTACTCAAAATTACCACTTCTAACAAATTTGCTTGTGATCTGTTGATCAAGGCATTACCTTTTGAAAAAATGTGCTTTAGGCTACAGATACACTTTTCTTCTGCTTCAGGAGTTCTTATAAAAATATATCATTTTGGTGGTGGTGGTGGTTTAGTTGCTAAGTCATGTCCGACTCTTGCAACCCCATGGACTGTAGCCTGCCAGGCTCTTCTATCCATGGGATTCTCCAGGCAAGAAAACTGAAGTGGGTTGCCGTTTCCTTCTCCAACTTGCCATTTCCTTCTCCAACATATATCATTTTAGAAGGACTTTTTTGCATATGTGCAACAAGACAGAGTTGTTGTGAGTGCATTAAAGTTAGAGGTTAGGCTTTCTAATCTCACCCTTTCCTTGTGGGGCATATGCATAGGAAATAACAATGTTCTTTTGGGATTTACTTTCTTGCAAATAAATCAGAACTCTCAAATTATAGATCCTTGTGGCCCAGGATCTTGGAGCCTCTGTATTTTTCTTATCATCTGCTAGAAGCAAGAGGTCACCAAGTCTTCATTATATTTGTGTTTAAATTCTAGAGGAGAGAGAAGGGCCAGGTTCATTGCCCAACATTGTGGCCATCTTGAAAATGGGTGATTACAGCAAATATGCGGCATACAGAAGAGTACAGCTATGAGTGAGAGAGGTGCATGTTCCTGGTGCCACATGGCTTTATCTCATGCCCTGTGAAGAATATTTTCCCCATAAAGAACAGCTCATTACTAAAGACAGTGGCATTTTAATTATGTTGTGAGTTTACCAGGGTTTGTGGACAATACTGTGAAGCTGGCCATCATTTAGAACACTGATTCTGAGTTCCAAATAGCCAATTTGAGAATCAACTTACAGAATACAACTTATTTTCAAACTGGGCACTGCTTGCATTGCAGTTTGTGGAGCGTATTTGTTCTACTCATTTCCCCAAACGGTTAATTTGTGTATAGCAGGGAAATAATATGAATAAGTGCTTAGTCTTTATAGAGAAACTGACAATCTCCTATAGCTAGACACTGTTTATTCACATAGAGTGGAGACAATGATATAAAAACCTTATTGTGCTAGTTGCAATTTTTTGTTCTGGATCAGAGAAAAGCTAAAGACCATATCTGTGTTAGCCAGCTCTCCAGTCTGGCAAGTATCCTGAAGCTATTGTGTTGCTAGTAGTCATTCTGCTCATGTTTGGCTGGTGGTCAGGCTGAGGAGGACCATGAGAAATGAAGGACCAGGACTGAACACTTACACTGGCTTTGACATAGCATATGTCCAAAAATAGTGGCCAAGACAGTGTTTCATGTTTATTTTACCAGATTTTGCATTAAGATGATTATATGATGTCAATAATAGCTTGTGAGTTTGTGGTGTTGGAGAAGATTCTTGAGAGTCCCTTGGACTGCAAGGAGATCCAACCAGTCCATCCTGAAGGCAATCAGCCCTAGGATTTCTTTGGAGGGAATGATGCTAAAGCTGAAACTCCAGTACTTTGGCCACCTCACGCGAAGAGTTGCCTCACTGGAAAAAGACTCTGATGCTGGGAGGGATTGGGGGCAGAAGGGGACGACAGAGGATGAGATAGCTGGATGGCATCACTGAGTCGATGGACCTGAGTCTGAGTGAACTCTGGGAGTTGGTGATGAACAGGGAGGCCTGGCATACTGCGTTTCATGGGGTCGCAGAGAGTCGGACACAACTGAGCGACTGAACTGAAGTGAAGTGTACTCACACAAGAATACCCTTTCACTTTTTCTGACTGTAGTTGAAAATATACTTGATTCCTTTTTTTGTTATCTATTTCATATAATAGGAAAGCAATATAAGCTAAGAAACCAGCTGAGGTCCTACTAGGACAGTGATTAAACACAATGTTAAAAGGAATAATCTCAGCCTTCAAGTAGTTTAATAAATGGGGGCTAGGGAGAGTGCTACAAGTAAGTCATATCACAGCATTTAGAATAATCAATGTGCTAACGGCAGCACCTCTTAAGAGGTAATACAAGCTGTCTCCAAAGTTTATTATCTAAGATTATAATCAGAAAAAAGTCAGTTATGTATAAAATCATTCATTTGCAAAAGTATCAATTAACTAGATGGCTGAGGAGATTCAGAAAGACAAGTTCAGTCAGCGTGACTGACTAGTCTTTTAAGCATGATGGTAACTATGTGACTGAAACGAACAACTGACAAATTATAGCGAGAGGGCTGAAACCAGTGATCTTAACTATATTAACTGAAGACAAAACCTACTCATTGGTATCGTACAATGTATTTAGAAACAATGTGTTCACAAATACACAGGGTCCAAAGAAGGGGCACCCAGAGTCACGACTCAGCACAGTATATACATGCACACACTCGTGCATACACACACACATACACACTGAATAAATAAGAGTAAATAAATGAATACCTATTCACCTCTGCCTGAAAGATCCCAAAGGACCATAGGATCTGGGGGTCATAGACATTCTGATTACCAGAGAGACAGACAGTATTCAGTTCTAGATGTGTCTTTTTTAAAGACATAAAATATTCCTAAAATTCATTTACTTTTACAAAAACTAGTCCTGGACGAACTAATTAACCACTACTAACTTAAAAGGTTTTGTTTAGACGGTTAATTGGCATCCATCTCTAACAACTTTGTATGTAAGAGTTTAAGTACAAAAAGAGGCGTTTTGTTTTTTTACTGCAGTAGGCAATGCACAAAAAATATATTTTAAAATAATTTTAACTCAGAAAAATTTCAGATATAAATTATTTAACATAAAATATTTATTACAATTACATTTATATTTAATAAGTAAATATAAATGATTAAAATAAAAATTAAATATTCTTCTCATTTACCTTTTTCTTTGTCCACTCTAATAACAACCACACATTCATTCCTGCCAATTCGGATGAGTTTGTTTATAGAACGGATACGCCTTCTCGACAACTCACTCAGAAGAATCATGCCTTCGATGTTGTTGTATTCCAGCAAGCTGACATAAGCGCCCATTTCAGCAATGGACCTTACATTCACCATCACTACATCTTCTACCTCAGGAAATTTGTGTTGATAAAATCTACAACTTAGACCCGGCATTCTGTAATTTAAACAAAAGAATCAAGTCAGTGTTCAGTTAAGGTCAACATAAAAATATCAATTTTTCACATCTTGCCACTGGAAGAAGTTTTTAGTCTTCTCATCTCTTTAAACTTCTTACATGGTGCTAGAAAACAGATGAATGTTCGGGAACCAAGCCTGAATTTTTATTTTGCTCCACATTTTTCTAAGACTTGTATGATTCTCTACCATTAGTTTCAAAGGAATCATAAAAAATAATAATCATTTATAAAGAGTAAAATATTATTTTAATACTTAATAATAAATGATAGGAAGCATCACTACTGTTATAAACCTATCAGCAAAACTAAAGCTACTCTTCCTCCAAGTCGGCTAAGACTGGATTACCACCCACTATATAAAGGGCAGAGTTTTCCAACAAATTAAATCTTAACCCTAACCATACATCAAATGATATACTCTATCATTTGTTGTTGTTCAGTCACCAAGTCATGTCCAACGCTGCAACTCCATGAACTGCAGCGTACCAGGGCTTCCTTGTCCTTTACCATCTCCTGGAGTTTGCTCAAACTCATGTCCATTGAGTTGGAGATGCTATCCAACCATCTCATCCTCTGCTGTTGACTGACACACAACTCTATCACTTATTTTAGGCAGAATTATAGTATCAATGTCACAACAAAAACTAAAGATTAATCACAAAACATACTTCACAAAAGATACTAAATTTAACTAAAACGTATCCTTCTGAATTTTCCTCCTCTTAAACATGAATTTCATTCAAAACTACCATAATTTTTAGCTTCCACTTTTCCCATTACTTCCAAATAATCTTCTCTCTTGTTGAATAGGTATACTCAACCCCAAGAATATCCCCACTACTATAAAGTTCAAGTTTCTCTTAATCTCCACACATTAAATATATTTAGAACTATTCCTTTTGATCCACCCAACCTACTTTAAACACCGCTCCTTTTATGACCCGCAAGCCTAAAATCATTCCATGAATAGAAATATATTTTTAAAAGGAAGCTCTCAAATTAATCTTTGTTGGCAATTTTCATGTTTTTCTGATAACCTTAACTAATTTACTATTATTAAAGCTCAGAATATAGGAAATATCAAGTCCTATGAAAAATTTGTGAAAATTTACATACTAACTTACCTTTTTTTCTTAGTAATTGGGTAACAGGGCCACCATTACCTGTCTCAAAGATAAAACACCTACATCCAGCTCATAGAACACCAGAGTTCTGCTGCAGGGCAGTTTGAGAACTGCTAACTGCACCCACATATATCTTCCCAGTGGCCTACCCACTGACTTATACATTTTTCTGCTACCTACAGGGTCCTATATAATCTGGCCACTGCCTATCTTCCTGAAGTACCACTTTTCTCATAGTCTTCCCCATTTTATAGATGAAAAATATGAAGCATGGGTTAAGCATATTGTTCTGTCATATACTGTTAACAAGTGAATTTGAACCTGTAACGTTTGAATCCATAGTTTGTGTCTTATTCATCAGGCTATATTTTCTCTCAACATTATTGAGAAATACACGACAATTAGAAATACCTTAAACAAAAAGCACTATCAGTGTACACATTCGGCGCTAGAACATAACAAATTTTAGTATTAATATCGGGGCTTCCCTGGTGGCTCAGATAGGAAAGAATCTGTCTGCAATGCAGGAAAACCAGGTTCGATCTGTGGATCGGGATTATCCCCTGGAGAAGGGAATGGCAACCCACTCTAGTAACCTTGCCTGGAAAATTCCATGGACAGAGGAGCCTGGCAGGCTATAGTCCATGGGGTCGCCAAGTGTCAGACACAACTGAGTGACACACACATAAAATTTTTATTATTAACCTATCCTATTTAATAAAAAATAAAGCTGCATATAACAGTGGTAGAGAAATATTTCTCTTTGAAGCTTGACAAAATAGGGATTTAGCAAATAGAGGGAAGTAGACATACAATGGTCAGAATTACCCACCAAGAAAGAGCTGAGCTGGTTGGTTCATTTTTAAACAGGGCTTTTTTTTTTCTCTCGGACAACTGTTCTCAAGTATCTGTATGTGAAGCACTAAAACTTGAGAGCTAAAAATGTTTCATACTGGGTATAAAAATGAACATTATGGAAAGGTGTGAAACATTTTAAGAGATTTAACAAGTGCTAACCACTTTTACTCACCAAGTTTCTTCAAATAGTAAAGCCGATAATTTTGGAGAAGCAAGACCTAATTTGACTGTAGAAGAACACAGGCAATAGTGTAAAAGAATTCTGAAGCAGTGATATGAATATCACTGCTTCAGAAGGTGCAAATCTCTTTGCAAAAGATAATGTAAATGAAGGAATACTGCTGATGGTATGTCATTCACAGTGAAAGATAGTAAATAAGTACAAAAATATAATCTACGACTTTGCTCTCCTACTTACTGTGGCTTAGGAATACTAATGTATTTCCATTAACTGTAGCTTCTAATGTGTGCCATGTACTTCACAGGTTTGTGGAGGACATCAAACGAAACAATATACACGTGAAAAGAGCTGGAAAGTGCAATGCTATACAAATGCAAGATATTAAAAGGCAACAGAAATATAATTTCCATTTTGCAACTTAATTCATTAAACAATTATTTTTATTATTAAAGTAATGAATGATTTCCTCAAGGACAAATGCTTACTTATTACTAAGTACAACAGGAGCTAAAACCAGGTCATATGACACTAAATCCAGAGTTTAACCCACAAAGCCTCAATATGTCAGAGTACTACAATACAGTATGTGTTCTCCAGTAAAGAGTCTTTCAAAATACAACAACTGAGCCCCAAGCTAATTTCAAATACCCTGCACCGTCAGTAATTTTGCCTGGTGAAATGGAAGGGAGGAGTTCTTAAATCACTGCGTGCTCCAGTCGCCATCGTGGATACAGGAAGTCCACACTCCCTTCCAAAGCAAAGCATGATGTGAGAGGCAGCTTCGGCGGTAATACTAATTCGGCTCTAACACTTATCAGTTATGCTCTCTGAATGCTCGCCTTTAGTACCGAAGTGCTAAACAAACAAAGCTTTTCAATTAGTTCACTGCAGTCGAAATAGGATGCACCAATCTCCAAAACTGCGCATCTTCTTGAGATCTTTTGAGAACCAGAAACTCTCATTTGGCATCCGATGAACTAAGAACAGGCAGTAAAGCTCTATGTAATTCCAAACTGCTGAAAGACATGGAGTTACAAGATTTTTTTTTTTTTCCCTTGAGTAACAACTTCAATCGGAAGAAAAACCAAGACTTCTTTGCTACACCTCTTCCTCAAGAAACAATGTTTCTTGTTTAATGAAAATTAAAGTAGACGAAGTCTGGGGTAAAAGAGACCTAAAATTTCCATATCTTATGTTTTTCAGTTCTGCTTAACCGTAAGACCACAGCGCTTAATTCTACAAGTCTGTTCTCATCGGTGCTGAAAATACGGCAAAATGATACGAAGAATAATAAACTCTTCAGTAGTATCTTTTAGTTTCGTCTTGAGGACTGACTCATTCTACACAAACGCACAACTCCAGCGACAGGGTAACAAGAGTTTCGATTTTTAATATTAGTGGTCAGATTAACAAACTATTCTTGTTTTTTTTTTTTTTTTAACTCAACTCTTGTCAAAATCGTGGCCCAATCCACAGGTTCCTTGAAGTGTCCTGTCTGGTCACCACTGAGAGGAAGCATTTGCCGGGGCGGAAGAAGGGAAAAGAAAAAAGGATGAAATTCTCAGGCCTAGAGACAGCAAAGTGCTCAGCGTCCTGGGGCGGGGTGTCACGGCGTTCTCCCCAGGCCGCCCCACCTCGAGACACTGCCCACTATCAGCATATTGACGAGGCTGTCCCATCACTTGGCCCACTTGCCTTCGCGAGATTCCTCCGTCCGTACCACGACACCTCTGCTACACGGGGAGGCCGACACGCAGCCGGCGGGTGGCGGCAGTCATGTCCAGACACTTCCCGCGCGGGGACGGGAAAAGGAGGGGGTGTTAGCCCCGGGGCCTACCCTCTACCGACCACTCACGTCCCTAGACGAAATCAAAGTCAATTCCTGGAAAAACCGATCAGAGAGACTAGTCACCTGAGGTATGTGTGTGAGTCCCACACCAGGCTCCCACGCCACGCTCTTCAGTCGGAGAGCAGACTCGATTAGCCGTCAGCAGCCGCCGACTTTCCTCAGCGTGCGCTTCGCTTGACCACACCGCGCATGCGGAACTAGCTCGCAGCGCGCAGGCGCCAACGGGAGAGCGACCCCTCTTCGTCACTGACCATAGAGTCCAGGTCCTCCGAGGATAAATTATGTGGACCTTAGCAGGACCTGAAAAGTACTTTTCCTCGTTATCTTTAGCTTTCTCTAAGTAACCGTCAAGGCGCAGGTAAAAGTGAAGACTAATTCCTTGTCCCTAAACCATAAATCCTCGCTGGAACCTTCAGTCAATCAGGAGGTGGCGCTGTGATCAAAGATGAAAACTGGAAGAAGAGAAGGAGTGTACTCTTACCTGCTCTTTCGCTCGGCGCGTGCAGAATCGAGCGCAGCAGCCTGGGAGGTGGAAGGGGAGGGGCTAGAAGGCGAACCGGAAATGGGGGGGAATTCCGGGGTGCGCGCGCCTCAACATCCGGGCATCGCCTTCTTGTCCTCGCTCTCCCCATACCCCCGTCTTCACCCGAACCGACAGGAAGGGGCAGTGAAGGCCGTATAGCCTGGCTTCCTCTTAGCAACGGGAGAGGGTCACGTGACACATCAGCTGACTCCGGTAGAGAAAGACTCAGTGGCTGGGTTGTTGCAGCCACGGTTGCCCGGCCAGGGACCCGAGCCGAACAGTCATCGTCAGAATGTCGGGCAAAGACCGAATTGAAATCTTTCCCTCGCGAATGTAAGTAAAAAATGAACGAGCAGGTGTTCAGGAACAACTTCCTGAGCCGCTGTCCCTTCATTACCCTGGAGCGGCGGGGCTCTTTCTATCTTGGTCTCTTCCTGAGTCCAGGGCAAGGCTCCCTGACGAACCCCTTTGCTCTGAGTTGAACCAGACTGGACAGAGTCCAGCCCGAGCTGCTGACTTTTGTGGAGATCCGCTGACTTCAGTCATTAATCGAGCCATTCATTCCACATTCCTTATTGATCCGGGCAGTGGATTTATATAACTGAATTGTCGCTACTGCTTCCAGAATAGAGCTCACAGTTCAGTAAAGATATAGACCAGGCGATGAGGTTTGATAAATGCTTTGAGAAGGGAAGTTGACTGCGATGTGAAGCAGGCCAAATCGGGGGGCTGAATCGCCCTAACGTGGGCGTCAGGTTCATCTTGGCAAGATTCCCTGAAATGTCACATGCGGTGGGAAGCTATCCCTGAATTTCTGAGGCGCTCATTTTGTTCCATCACCATTGCATCTCATTCAGTATTCATTATGTTAATATCGTCCATCTCATTGTAAAGTGGATAGAAGATTATGTACATTTACCACCGAACTGGGAACTCTCTCCAAGATGAGAGATTTCTTGATTGTTAATCGTCCACAAAAACTGTTGCTTGAATGAACCCGTGCCTGTGAAAGCTGTTCGGTTGTGCTCTCCTTTCTCTTTTGGTCTAAATTCTTCGGCAGGAGAAAATTTTGACGTTTTATCAAATGTGCCTAACAACGTGTGGAAGATAAAGATTGCTCTTATTTGCCCTCTGGCTCTCCTCCTACTCTTTTTTCACTGAGGAGCAGAAAATCAGTTTTGGCTTTGACAGATCTTTTGATATTGGCCCTATCTCTTTGGGTATGCTGTGTTGTTTTTCTTCTTCCTGACTTTTCTCAGAGAATCTGAGGACGGTTAAAATAAGTTTATTTAAACCCCAAACCTAGATTTCTGTCTCTTCCTGGGTGGCTACAGCTTTTAATGAAATGAAGGGGGTTTTGTTTGGTTTTTACCTTATCTATTGACTTTCTAATAGCTGTTTGCTTAGGTAGGAAGCCAGTCAGTTGTGGAGAAAGGCAGTGCGTTCCTAAATAGATAAAGATCAGGAATACCCTGGGGTTGTTAGGACTGTAGAACTCCCTGCACTTATGACCCTGACTCCATCCAAACCCCTGCGCTGAGAGACCACCAGACTGTAGCTTGGTTTCTGGGAGCCTAAGATTGTGTTCCTAAGATGACTCCAGCACCCAGTAAAATGCTGGCCTAAGAAAGCTCATCTACCCAAATAGGCAACACCTTCGGCTGTGCCTCTGACCTCCCTTCCTTAATTGCATGCTAGCAGACACAGTTGGCCTGATGGCATTTCCATTGCTCAACCTTTTGGAATTTTTCTCTTCTCCAAATCGTGTCCACTTACTCCTTTTAAAATGCCTAATCACCTGTGCACCATCGGAAAGGAGCTCAGCTGTTTCCCCTGCTGCCAGCAGTTACTGAATAATGTCTCTCTTCACTGCTTTAATTAATGTCTGACTGTGTTTATCTGTGGTAGTAGTCAGAATGTTAACATTTTGTTGTTGATGTTTTTACTTTAAGACTAGGAGGTGAGAATATGCTTATTTGGGCTTAGACATGAATGATAGGTTTGGGGAGGTGACAATTTGCTGTTTGAGAGTGTTCAGCTTGCTGATTTAAAGGAAAATCAGGTGCAGGAAGTAACTGCTCCTCTAAATATTTTCCCCAAGGCCTATCAGCAGGTACTTTGTCATGTAGTCAGATGTCTTTGATTCAGCTGGAACCAAAGTCATCATCCTAGCTGAAGGTCAAGCATTTTTTGTAGGGCCAAGCACCTTTGAAACATAAAGAAGTTTTTTAAGAGCTAGGCTAGAAAATACGCTAGTGATTTGTTTCAGACACTTTCACCTTATTGTATTATGCTGTAAGATGGCGCTGTCACCTACTTAGGCACCAGAGAGCAAAAACAAGTTCAGAGTGAAAGCAAAAGAGGCACGAAGGATTCGGCGTCTGCAGAAATCAGTCACATCAAGGTTCTACTACATACTAACTGTAGGCCCTCGGGCAAATCACTCTTTGAGTTTCAAGAATTAAAATTTGTCTGTTTCACCAGAAAATAAATTAAAATATAGATTAAAATTAACATGAATTCACAAACAGTTCATCTTTTTACTGTATACTTGCTGCAATCTGCAACACTAGGATTTGACTTAAATTTGGTTCAACTCTTTGAACCCAAATTCTGGTGGTTAGTGTCAACAACACGGTATGTTAAATGTACACAATGGGGAGCATAGCTCCTACTCAGGCTGGAAACAACCAGCTGCACAAAATGAGGCTAGTCAGTGCAATTTCAATTTCAGCCACAAAATAGCTGAAAAATAGCTAGCTTTTCAAAGACAGAACTGTTCGCCTGAGGTGGTTTATAATCTGTAGCTGAAGCAGTGTGGCACAGGTTGGGGTACAGAGGGTTTGAGCCTTAGTTTGAGCCTTGGTTAAATCACTAGAGTCAGAAATCTTGATCAGTTTCCTGCTCTGCCTTTTCTTCACTGAGCAACTGTGGGAAAGTTGTTTTACTTTTCTGAGCTTCATTTTCCTGTCCTGCAAGATAATGTCTAAAGCTCTTTCCAGCTACAGAATAGTCTTAGTAACCTTTGGCCTATGGTAGAAGATTCAAAATCTAAGAATTTACCCAAAAGTTTAGTAAAAACTATTTTGCAGTTGATTATAACACCAGTCATGTGAAACTCAGTTCAGTTCAGACGCTCAGTCGTGTCCAGCTCTTTGCGACCCCATGAATCCCAGCACGCCAGGCCTCCCTGTTCATCACCATCTCCCGGATTTCACTCAGACTCACGTCCATCGAGTCCGCGATGCCATCCAGCCATCTCATCCTCGGTCGTCCCCTTCTCCTCCTGTCCCCAATCCCTCCCAGCATCAGAGTCTTTTCCAATGAGTCAACTCTTCTCATGAGGTGGCCAGAGTACTGAGTTTCAGCTTTAGCGTCATTCCTTCCAAAGAAATCCCAGGGTTGATCTCCTTCAGAATGGACTGGTTGGATCTCCTTGCAGTCCAAGGGACTCTCAAGAGTCTTCTCCAACACCACAGTTCAAAAGCATCAATTCTTCGGCGCTCAGCCTTCTTCACAGTCCAACTCTCACATCCATACATGACCACGGGAAAAACCATAGCCTTGACTAGATGGACCTTAGTCGGCAAAGTAATGTCTCTGCTTTTGAATATGCTATCTAGGTTGGTCATAACTTTTCTTCCAAGGAGTAAGCGTCTTTTAATTTCATGGCTGCAATCACCATCTGCAGTGATTTTGGAGCCCCCAAAAATAANCGGGAAAAACCATAGCCTTGACTAGATGGACCTTAGTCGGCAAAGTAATGTCTCTGCTTTTGAATATGCTATCTAGGTTGGTCATAACTTTTCTCCCAAGGAGTAAGCGTCTTTTAATTTCATGGCTGCTGTCACCATAGGGGTGTAATCTCATGGTAATTCGAGGAAGATCTGTATGTTTTCTCAACTGGTCTGCAATGCCTGATCTCTCCTTTTCTCAATTTATGTTTTCTAAGGCCATTGAAGTTTTAGACTTCAATCTCTATTCAAAAGACTTCCATCCTTTCTCAGTGCCTGCAAAATAAAAGATGAAATCTTAAGGTTAGTACCCAAGACCCAAATAGTCTCATCTCTCATTCCTATAATTCAATCAAAGCGAATAATTTGCCATTCCCTAAATAACCCATAAATTGACATTGCCAGCCCTTCTTCTTCATCTGGCAAAACCCCACAGAGCTTCCGAAGTGTGTTCTAAATACCTACAGGCCCTTGAAGAACCGCCTTATGCCCTAAATTATGTTTCTTTCTGAGCATGTTTCTTCATCAGAAAAAGGGAATATTAATTCAACACATAGACTTGTGCTAAGGATTAAGTTAAATATTCAGTACTCCTGGCTGAGAGGTTGTCATATAGTGGACTCTCTCTACCTCTTCTTTGAAGTATTTCTGAACCCTCAAGTTTTCCATCTGTTCCTTTATCACATCCTTGTATTTAATAAAGCTTTGTCTGTGTCCCACTTAAGCCTTTGGACAGGTAGTAAATAGTTCAGGGATCACAGAGTACTCAGGGTTGGGGCCATGCCTCACTGTTTTCTGAACCAGCCCTCCCCTCTCTCCTGCACTGTCTCTTTCCCTGGCACTAGGTGAGGTGAAGTCGCTCAGTCGTGTCCGACTCTTTGCAACCCCGTGGACTGTAACCTATCAGGCTTCTCTGTTCATGGGATTCTCCAGGCAAGAATACTGGAGTGGATTGCCATTTAACTAGGTACTTAATAAATATGTGAAAGATAAGCTTAAATTAATTAAATTCTCAGCACAGACTGCCTTCTCAACGTCTAGTCTTCAACTTAAGAGCACTGCTAGAGAAAAAGTTGCTCAGTGGAGGAGTCGGGGGCCTGGGAACACTCCCTCCCGAAGTCCTGAGCGTTTTCTATCTTCTCATAGGCAGCATTCCATCCCTTCCATCACAGCAGCAATTTAAACCTCCTCAAACTTCCTGTTTCTCTATTCTCCTTCTCACTGGATCCAACACCCATGATATATGGCATGTCCTCTTATTTCACAGCGAAAATAGAAACTCTCAGGTTCCTGCAACCTCATCTACTATCTGAGCCACCAGGGAAGCCCAGTGTTAGTCATTCAGTTGAATCTGACTCTTTGCCACCCCATGGACTATATAGTCCACCAGGCTCCTCTGTCCATGGGATTCTCCAGGCAAGAATATTGGAGTGGGTATCATTCCCTTCTTCAGGAGATCTTTCCAACCTAGAGATTGAACCCAACCCAGTTCACCTGCATCTCGGGCGTTTCTTTACCATCTGAGCCACCAGAGAAGGCCATATATATATATAGAGAGATAGATAGATATATGAATATATATATATTCAGAATTTTTGTGAACATGAGTATTCAGTTCCTTTGGGTAAGTACCAAAGACTGCAAATAAAAGCATGCTTAGTTTTTTCTTTTTTAATACCAAACTATCTTAAAAAGTGAATGTACCATTCTGCACTGCCACTGGCAATGAGTGAATGTTCCTCTTGTTCCACATCCTTGCCAGCATCTGCTGTAGTTAGTGTTCTGAATTTTGGCCATTTTAATAGAAATATAGTAGTATTTCATTGCCGTGTAATTTGCATTTCTCAGATGACATGATGTGGCATATCTTGTCATATATTTATTGTTCATCTATATACCACATTTCATAAAATGTCAGTTAAGATCTTTGGTTAACTTTTTAATCAGGTGGTTTGCTTTCTTGTTGCTGCATTTTAAGAGTTTTTGGTACATTTTAGGTAACAGTTGTTTATCATCTGTGTCTTTTGTTAATATTTTCCCCCAGTCTGTAGCTCATCTTATTCTCTTCACATTGTCTTTCATTGAGCAAAAGTTTTTAATTTTAATGAAGTCCTGCTCATCAATTATTTCTTTCTTGGACTGTGCCATTGGTGTTGTATCTAAAAATGATTATATTTTCAAAGTCATCCAGTAATGTTCCCCCAAGAAATTTCAGACCAAAAAGCTAAGAAAAAGATTTGTGTTGGGAAATTTTAACAGAAAATTGTCCCTGGGCCTTTCAGAAGCTTAGTCTGGGCATTTCCTTCACTTAGTCTTCCTGCCTTGATAAATTCTTATGCAAGTTTTATAATCATGGAAAGTATTAGTATTTCAAGTCTTGGTTATTTGCAGAGTAAGGAGAGGCAGCAAAATTAAATAATGGCATTAGGCTCTCATTTTCTTTCTGCAGAAGACGTTCATCTTTAGGAAATATAATTATTCTCCTTTGTATTAGTTCTTTTCTTTACAAAAATTAATGACTCTATAATACAAAACCTTTTCCTTTGACTTAGATGAGAAGAGCATGAGGACTCAGAGAGCCTTTTGGTTTTCAGTCAGTTGTGTAAAAAGGGAAAAATAGATGGCATTTTAATAGGTCAAATCACATTAAAACAAGCTCTAAGAAACTGTCTACATTCTTTGTATAGAAATGCAATTGATCGTGACATATTAATCTTAGACAGTTTCCTAAACTCTTATGAATTTTAATTGCTCAAGGCAGGATCTTTTGACTTACTTATGAAATAAACATTCATATTACTTGTGACTATTGACAAGATTTTTCTTTCTAAATTTTAATGTTTCTATTAAAAAAAAATTATTACCAGACTGTCTAGAGCAGTAATAGTGGACAAACTTGTTTTGCATGTGAATGTGAAAAGAAAACTTTTAACCTTTTGTTATTTAAAAAAAAAAAAAGCTTGCTGAAAATGCATTGAAGATGCCCTTTATCAGTTTAAGGACATTGTCTTCTAGTCCTAGTTTGCTAGGACACTCTTTGTCATAAATAAACATTCAATTTCATCAAAGGCTTTTCCTTCATTTATTAAGTAAGATCATGTTATCTCCTTTAATCAGTACGTGTTGTGGATTATTTATTTGTATTTTTTTCTATTGAAGTTAGTGTATATGTGTGTTTTCTGTTCTTAACAGTTTCTTTAACTCTTTTGATTTGTCTTTGCTTAGTATATCTTGTACCAACCTTTGAATTTTAGCCTTTTTATTTCCTTGATTTTTCAGGTGTGTTCTTTGTGAATAGAATGCCTACATGCATGCTAAGTCCCTTCAGTCATGTTCAACTCTGTGCAACCCTATGGACTGCAGCTCATTAGGTTCTTCCATCCATGGGGTTCTCCAGACAAGAATAGTGGAGTGGGTTGCCATGCCCTCCTCCAGGAGATCTTCCTGCCCCAGGGATCGAGCCCACATCTTCTTCTGCATTGGCAGGCAAGTTCTCAATCAATAGAGTTACCTGGGAAGCCCTTGTAAATAGACTATTCAGCAGCAATTTATTGAATGTTCCCTGGAAGCCAGGTTCTTGATTAGGTACTGGTGATATAATGAAGAATAAGAGATCTAAGTTCCCTGACTTCATGAAATGTACATTGACATGGGAGAAATAAAATAAATACATGCATAAATAGTAACAAAAGGATTATATATTGTGGTCAGTTCTATAAGGTACAGAAACAAAGTGCTATTTGGTTGACCAAAAACTTTGTCTTTTTCCATATCATCTTATTGAAAAACTCAAATGAACTTTTGGCCAACAGATAGAATAGAGGAAAATGGATACTACTTTTGGTAGTATGGGTAAGGAGGATAGATAGAAGAGGGAAATGCTTAAGCTGAGACCTGAAGGATAAGAAAGAGCCAACCAAAGAAGGAACTAGGAAATCAAGCATACCAGAGTGGAAAATGCACAAAGACATCTTGTGTCCTTGTGAACTTTGCATGGGATCATTAGAATAGGACTCTAACTTGAACATTGCGANTGTCCATTGAGTCAGTGATGCCATCCAACCATCTCATCCTATATCACCCCCTTCTCCTCTATTTTTATAGTCTTTTTTTTTTTTTTAACTAAATAAGGGCTTACCCAATGGCTCAGCAAGTGAAAAATCTGCCTGCAAGGCAGGAGACATGGGTTCGATCCCTTGGTCAAGAAGATCCCTTGGGAAGAGGAAATGGCAACCCATTCCAGTGTTCTTGCCTAAAAAAATCTCATGGACAGAGGAGCATGGAGGACCACAGTCCATGGGCTCTTGAAGAGTCAGACATGACAGAGCAACTAAATGCTTGTGTGCACACACACAGAGTATCGTATCATAAGCATTTCCTCATTTTCACACAGCTGCATAATCTTTCTCTAGAGGTATGATAATTTGTTAACGTTTTCCTGTAATGATGGGCCTTTGGGGTGATTTTCAGAATATTCGAAAAGGTGCCATGAACATCCTTATATACTTATTTATATTGAATCATTTCCTTAGGAAGATTTTTAAGAATGGAATTGATTGTTTAAAGAGCATGGACTTTATGGCATTTATCAATGTATGCCTTACAAAGTGTACAAAATGGCTTACTTACTGTTTACATATGTTTAGATAACATCATTTGATTCTCCCCGTAAGCCTGTGAGGTAGACCAGGTGAGCATTGTAATTCTTAGTTTAAGTTCAGTCCTTTCCTGAAGTCAAATTACTCTTTGGGGCAGAAGTGGAAGATATTTTCAGGGATTTTTATTTTAGTCTTATTTACCAATAACACAATGCCTCCATTCTTAGTTTGTGTTATCTAGGAACATTACCTATGGACAGTCTTACAGCTTAAAGGGCGTGAGTCCTTTTGAAGTAGTAGGCTTTAATATTCACCAGTATTAGTAGGATAATGATTTGCATTGCCTTTTTCATGAGAGGGAGGAAATAAATAGTGTGTAAGTGGTATGTGAAAATGTTTTAGAGTGGTTATGGAGAAGACACTTTTATTTTGTGATGGTAACAAATGGGGAGTCAGGTGCAGCCAGATGGAAGTTAGATAGGTTCCAGGGTAAGGGAACTGAACTGCTGCTCAGCCAAACCTGGAAGGTTTGATAGCAAACCCAAAAGGAAGGAAGGTCTTCTCCTAATTACATCAGTGGAATGAAAATCCTTAAAGCCACATCCANAAACCATGATCAAAGCAAACACATTTCCACCCTTCAAGGATCTGGTATTTTAACAAGAGAGAGCAATGATGAATAAGCTAATAATATGTAATATATGAACATAAATTCAATATTGTGAAGAAAAATAAAGCAGGATAGAGAATGATGGAGGTTGCAGTTTTATTTATTGTAACTATGTATAGAAGGAGTTTGTAATATAGCTTTCATTCCAGTGGGGGTGATGGATGATGGTGCCTTAAGGAAAAAATTATGCAACAGTACAGATAGAAGGGATAGAGAGATATAATTTTTATAATTTGAGATATAATTTTTATTTTTATTTATTTATTTTTTTGGTGTTTATTTATTTTTTTACACGAACTCCCAAACATGAACCCCCCTCCCACCTCCCACCCCACATCATCCCTCCAGATCATCCCCAAGTCAGTGGATAACAGATGATATAATCTACTCCTGTGGTGAACACCGGAAAGGGGAGTTTGGGGACTCTAATGCATAAAATATATAGCACAGTCACACTAAATAAAACTTTACTTAAAAGAGCAGTTGCCTCGAAAACCTTGTTTTGACTGATTTTTACAGGGGAAGTCAACAGCATGATTCAAACACAGCCTCCTGGGCCAAAAGAGGCAGATGGTAGCTATTCTTCAGGCTCAGATTTTAAAGGAAGAGTTTCCAGTTATTTTTCTGAATATAGTTTCCAGTCTCTTAGCTTTTAAATATTTCTCTCAGATTGTGAATCTGGTCTTGTTTGCCTCTGTATATTCAACTCTTACAACCCTGGCTAAAGTTAGCCATTTGGGAATTGAAGAGTTCTCCCTGAAAAACAAAGCAAGGCAGCCCTAAAAAAGATGAAATTGCTCCTCCAAGAAATAAGAATGTTGAAACAAGGCTTGACTTTGAGAGACTTGGGTTCTGGATTAAGACAGTATATAAATTTTCTGAAAGAGTTTATGAGTCAATCTTTTAGCCGGCAGTTATTTGCCATGAGCCTGTTGTATGCTGACCTTGCTTGTAGTTTAAGGGAAAGAGTTGAGGCTCTCTAACCACCCAGGGGGTTACAGATACTGTGCAGAAGGAATCTAGCCTTAGGTCTGGCCCATGGTCTGGCCCATTGGATATCCAATCAATGGGATGCATTATTATACTGCTTATCATGTACTTTTACCTCTTTGGACCATTATATATGCTGCTTTCTCCATCTGAACTACACTTCCTTCCTTTCTCTGCCTTATAAATTTCAGCGCATTTAAGGTGTTATTCTAATGGCTTCCCTTCCATGAAATCTTCCATTTTTTCCCTACTCCTCATTCCCAACCACTTGGTTTGTTTATGCAACAACCAGCAATGTTTTCCAAACTTCATTCACGTATCTTTCTCTTGAGTTTCTTTTTCCTATAGAACCATACACTCATGCCATTATTAGCTATATAATTTGCATATATTGACTCACTACTTTAACTTGGAAAATCCAATCGAAAGCTCCAGGGGCTTATTATTTTATTCAACACATGAAAAATATATACTATTAACATAAAAACAATGGGTTCATTTCAAACACAATGAAAAATCATTTCTCATACCACCAATGGAATGGATACCATGTTCTGAAAACTGCTGGGTTATGTATTTATTATGGTAAACTAATAGATTGCTTTAAGTAAGTAAAGTCGCTCAGTCATGTCCGACTCTTTGCGACCCCGTGAACTGAAGCCCACCAGGCTCCTTCGTCCTTGGGATTCTCCAGGCAAGAATACTGAAGTGCGTTGCCATTTCCTTCTCCAGGGGAACTTCCCGACCCAGGGATCGAACCCAGGTCTCCCGCATTGCAGGCAGCCGCTTTAACCTCTGAGCCACCAGGGAAGCCCAGATTGCTTTAAGTGGTCCCAATTATCTACCCTCGCTCTATCCATATCCTTTGCTTTTGTACCTTCCTATGGTTTTCCCAATGTGAATAGAGTTAATTCCCTTAGGCTTGGCCATATGACTAGCTTTGGCTAATGGGATGTACAGGAGCAGGATGACAGACCAGGATTAAAGTGCTTGATTAAAGTGCTTATCAGTCAAGACATAAGTGCTTATCTTAGGGGTATGTCTTGGGCCTAGAAAGCTTGAAAAAGTTACTGGGCTTCCTACTTGCATTTCTCCCAAGACAATGGAAAGAACATACTGGCTAGTTCCAAAGGAAATATGAGGGATATCACGAGCAGAGCTGTTCCACAACAGGTGCCTAAGTCAAGCTCAGCTTGGGGTAAGGACTCCAGCTAACTAGCAAGAGCATGAGCAAGCCAGTCAAGATCAGCCTACCTTCATGCAACTCCCAACAAGCCCACAGACTCAAGAACCATAAGAATAAACAACTGTGGTTTTTAGTCACTCAGATTTGCGGTATTTATAATGCATAAATTTGAAGCAGGAAATGGCAATCCATGCCAGTATTCTTGCCTGGAGAATCCCATGGAGAGAGGAACATGGTGGGCTCGGTCCATGGGGCTGCAAACAGTTGGACACAACTGAAAACATTTAGCACAGCACAGCACAGCACAATGCATAAATTAAAATGTATATTTTTAATTCTTTATTTTAAATCCATCAACGGTGAGGACTATTTTATATCTGTGCTCACCTAGTTCTTAGTACTCAGGAGATGCTAGCAAGACAACTATTAAATAATGATTGATACTATTATCATGTATGGGATTCTCAACGAAAGCCATATAAATTCCCATGCCAGAGTATTCACATTTGCTATTTCCTTTCTCTGGTAAACTTTTCTCTCATTAGCTACACAGCCTCTTCCTTTATCTCCTTTAGTTTTCACTAAAATACTATTTCATCAGAGGCCTTCCCTGCAACAGGCATTTTATCTAAATTGTCACCACACAGCACTTGTCATCACTCTGCCTGTGGTTATTATCATAGGAGTTAGGCCCTCCTCCAGAAAGGTTCTGACAGTGGACTGTCAGTCCTTTGAAGCTGTATACAACAATGCAAATATGGCACAAATATTTATCTTTTGGGGGGAAATTTTATAGCTTTCAAATGTTTTTTAACAGCATCAGTGACGTATTTAGACAATATTTAGGCAGTATCGCGTGACTAAACATCTATAAAGTGATTTGACAATTTATTATACAAAATAAGCAGTTGTTCATCTAATGACTATTACTAGTTACTTTCAGTAAGTTTCTTAGCCTCTCTTAGTTTGGTACAGGAAGGGCTCTAATAGTAACTAGCATCTGCCTTTCAGAATTGAACAAATTTATGTGTCTATTTCCATGATCCAGAGCTTTTGCTATTAACTGCACTCATGCCAGTGTCTAACCACAGCATTTAAAGTAAAGAAGAAGTTTTAATGATTTCTGAGTGTTGTTATTCAACTTCTTTCACAACCTCTTTCATGCCAGGAGTGCCAGGAATAGCATGATAACACTTATTGGTTTTAAAGACACCATTAAACACTCTCTTGCTTTATGTCACTGAACACCAACAACTTTATGAAGCAGATATAACCTCATTTTGTAAAAGAGATAACTGAAACTCAGAGAAGCTATGTCAGTCTATAAAAATGTACCTTTTGCAAATACAAGCCCAGCCTAGATGTTTTTTTCTCCTTTGTCACAAGCAGTCTCCTCAGGAAGCTCCTCTAATTCCACTACCCCAACACAGCAACCATTTTTATCTCTATGCTCTTTTGGCAACCTACTCTCAGTGCTCTTGCCTGGAGAATCAAGTGGAGAGAGGAGCCTGATGGCCTACAGTTCATAACTAGCACTTTCACGTTTCAATCTCTCATCTTAATATTGTCTCTAATTTCTTTGTAATAATGGATAATACCAAAAAATAACCCTGTTTGTACATTTAATATTTGAGTGCCTTTGAAAAAATTCACGGGAAAAATGATCACACACAAGATGTCAGCTAAATTACATAAAATACTTGATGGTTGCATCTGTCTAGTGAGAGAGATATAAAAGGTAGCAATAAATACTGATGAATTATTTTTTTAAATGTGTTATATCAATATACTGTGTGCCAATGATGAGTATACACATATTGCCACAATTTTATAGCATTAAATGTTTCTACTTTTAATTGTTAAGTTAATGGATAGATGTGTATAAGAGACAGGTTCTATAAGGTACAGAAACAAAGTGCTATTTGGTTGACCAAAAACTTTGTCTTTTTCCATATCATCTTATTGAAAAACTCAAATGAACTTTTGGCCAACAGATAGAATAGAGGAAAATGGATACTACTTTTGGTAGTATGGGTAAGGAGGATAGATAGAAGAGGGAAATGCTTAAGCTGAGACCTGAAGGATAAGAAAGAGCCAACCAAAGAAGGAACTAGGAAATCAAGCATACCAGAGTGGAAAATGCACAAAGACATCTTGTGTCCTTGTGAACTTTGCATGGGATCATTAGAATAGGACTCTAACTTGAACATTGCGAGCAAAGGATGAAAGAGTCCCAAGATGCTGTTAGAAATAGAGAAGACAATGTGTTTGTGTCATAATAAAGAATATATATTTAAATACAAAGGTAAAACATTGAAAGCTTTTACAGAGGGGTGCAACAGTTTAAACTTATGTTTACAAAAGCTAATAATGATTTCCATGTGGAAAGTGGACAGAGTTGTGATGGAGAGATAGAGAGAGGAAACACAGATACCAGATAGGATGCTACTGCAGTGATGCTGATGGCTTGGATTAATTAAGGGGAGAGTGGACAAATCTGGAATACATTTTAGATGTAAAACTAACAGAACCTGCAGGTATTTTGGATATAGAGGTTGAGAGACCAAAAAGAGGTAGACATGCTTCTCGTGGGCATGTCTTGTAGTGGTAAGTTTAATTGAACTGAAAGATTTGCAGAGTTGTAAGGAAGATGGAATATTTGTTTTAGGGTGTACCCATGTGTGACTTCTGGGGAGTGGCTGTGGAAATAAAGAGATCAATTTTAGACACATTATCATTGAGATGCCTTTGAGACATCCAAGTGAAAATGACAGGTATATACACATGTCTGCAACTTAGAAGAAATATATAGACTAGAGATACAAATTTGATAATTACTATCATATAAAAATAACAGTTAAAAACATGGTTTTGAATCTAGACTGCCTGAGTTTATCTGGATTTTCAGTGTATCAGCTGTGAAACCTAGGGAAAGTTATTTAACCTATTTGAATTTCAGATTTGTCCTCTATAAAATTATGATAATGATGATTGCCACTACTTTGTATAAATTGATTATTGCACTTGAATTTTCTACTTATGTTGACTTGAAATAAAAGTTAGCTGCTATTATCATCACCAATATCTCAAAGGGTTAAAGTTCTTGGGTAAATTTTTCTTCTTAAAGTATCATGTAAATATTACTTCACTCAAAGGCAATGACTCTAATAATGAAATTTAAGGTGAAGACATTAACAGGGAAGTAACTCCAGGAGAAATACATTTGGAAGCAGAGGATTTTGTAGTCTTCAATCAGAATGCCAAATCAGTAACTTATGAAATCATCTGTATGAAATTAATCCTAGAATCTAGCCTATTCAGTGTCAAGCATGTACTAGGTCCTAAGACAATGTTTCTAGGCTGAATAATATAAAAATATACCCAAGTGCTGCTAGTGGTAAAGAACCCATCTACCAAGGCAGGTTAGACTAAAGAGACACGGGTTTGATCCCTGGGCGGGGGGAAGATCCCCTGGAGGAGGGCACGGCAACCCACTCCAGTATTCTTGCCTGGAGAATCCCATGGACAGAGGAGCCTGGAAGGCTACAGTCAATAGGGTCTCAAAGAGTCTGAAATGACTTTGCACTCATGCACATACTGATAATAGTCTGACTTTTAAAAATTGTACTTTTCCTAGAGTGTTTTAGAAATTTGCCCAGCACCCCGACTCATTGACAAGTTAAAAGGATCTTTTGCCAAATTTCATACCACAACTCTGCCTATTTCAAGCTGTTCTATCACATTCGCCAAACGGACTCCCTTCTGCACTCTCCCAGTACAAACTTACAATTCAAAATACACATACCAAAAGAGTGAATCATTAGAAATTTTGGCCACTGAAGTCATAATCCACATCTGATTCAAACAACTGGGTTTTTGTTTTTTTTCTATAGACTTTTGATCCTAGANTTTCAAGCTGTTCTATCACATTCGCCAAACGGACTCCCTTCTGCACTCTCCCAGTACAAACTTACAATTCAAAATACACATACCAAAAGAGTGAATCATTAGAAATTTTGGCCACTGAAGTCATAATCCACATCTGATTCAAACAACTGGGTTTTTGTTTTTTTTCTATAGACTTTTGATCCTAGACTGCACGAACTCTCAGAGACATGTAAATGTTTATGTGATTGAATTGTCAAATAGAAAAAATGAGACTCTCTATTTGAACCGCAGTCCCTGGGCTCTCCATGCTGGTAATAAATATTGTGGTGCACTCTAGTGGTAGAATGAGATAGACCAGATCTGGAGGTGCGCTAGGATTAGCAGAAGTCATTGTTATTTTGAAAACTGTACCATCCATTGTAGATTTCAAAACATGACTAGGGGAATGTTTTGTGTACAAGGTGGAATTCATGTAAGGACTTTGCCCTTCTCTATCCAGAAAATACCTGGAGAAAAATAACTGCATTTCTTTAATAGTAAAGCATCTCAATTTAAATAGAAATATTGTGTCTGTTTCAGAAGGCTTGTGATCATTTTATTTTTAACAGAAGTGGAGTTTATTGTTACCTTCTCCTAGTGCAGTAAGAAGTATTTTTTTTTTTAAGTATTTTCCAATAAAAACTGTCAGGGTTGAGAGTAAATGCATGTGAATAAAACAAAAATGGACATAAATATAAAGGATGTATTTGCACACACATCGATAAATGTTCATTCTAGAGGCTTATTTAGTTGCTTCTTACCTTATCATACCTCTGGCTTTTCCTCCCTGTAATAAGTTCTAATTTCTGGGTCTCTGATTATTCATTTCTTGGCNTAAGTATTTTCCAATAAAAACTGTCAGGGTTGAGAGTAAATGCATGTGAATAAAACAAAAATGGACATAAATATAAAGGATGTATTTGCACACACATCGATAAATGTTCATTCTAGAGGCTTATTTAGTTGCTTCTTACCTTATCATACCTCTGGCTTTTCCTCCCTGTAATAAGTTCTAATTTCTGGGTCTCTGATTATTCATTTCTTGGCTCTCAAAACTTCCTTGAGAGTCTCATGTATTTCCTTCCCAATGTTAATCTTTTTTTCTGAGAATTTGTATCTCCATCAATTGTAAATTTCTGGAAGACTCAGCTTCCCTGATCATCCTTCACACTGCCAGAACACCCATCACAGTGACTGGTGTTTAAGGCGCATTTAGAAATACCTGATTAATGAGCAAATTCATGAAGATTCTGATCTGCTGTCCCAGAGACTTATCATAATGGATAATATTCATAGGTCTGTACCCTCTGCAGTCCCCGGCTAAGTCTCAAAAGTTAGATAGCTGGGGGTTTGGACCTCTTCAGAGCTCTTGTCTCCTTGAGAACCAGTTGCCATATCAAGAAGAGCTGATTTCACACTTATTTCCTTCCTTTCCAGGAAACAGCATGATCTTCTCTCTTGGGATATTCTAAGAGGGAAGGGAAAATCACTCAGGAAACTCAAAGTCCGTATTGTTTCACCACATTAAAAGTGCACACGCATGTATAAATGAGGTTGAAACAGAGTCAAAGCCATCTATATGTGGTCCAGTGGAAAGATCCTAAGTTTAAGACTAGAGAACTGAAATGCAAGCTCTGTAACCAACTCACTACATGCTTGAAGCAAGTAACAGACCATCTGTAGGTCCCAGCTATCTTATTTATCAAATAGAACTATCATATACAGATTTAAATGAAGCAATAGATATGAAATGTTTGTTAGAAATAATAAGGCTATAAAGGTTGAAGGCTTTTTTGTTTGTTTTTAAATTTAAAAGCATCTGGCTTTTGGAAGTATCATGATACAGCTTTGGGAGAAATATTTGAAATCAATCAGTTGCTCATTTAACCAGTAGTTTATTGAACATCTATTATGTGCCTGGCATTCTCCTAGAACCAGGAAATAGATAAAACCATGATCAAAGCAAACACATTTCCACCCTTCAAGGATCTGGTATTTTAATAAGAGAGAGCAATGATGAATAAACTAATAATATGTAATATATGAACATAAATTCAATATTGTGAAGAAAAATAAAGCAGGATAGAGAATGATGGAGGTTGCAGTTTTATTTATTGTAACTATGTATAGAAGGAGTTTGTAATATAGCTTTCATTCCAGTGGGGGTGATGGATGATGGTGCCTTAAGGAAAAAATTATGCAACAGTACAGATAGAAGGGATAGAGAGATATAATTTTTATAATTTGAGATATAATTTTTATTTTTATTTATTTATTTTTTTGGTGTTTATTTATTTTTTTACACGAACTCCCAAACATGAACCCCCCTCCCACCTCCCACCCCACATCATCCCTCCAGATCATCCCCAAGTCAGTGGATAACAGATGATATAATCTACTCCTGTGGTGAACACCGGAAAGGGGAGTTTGGGGACTCTAATGCATAAAATATATAGCACAGTCACACTAAATAAAACTTTACTTAAAAGAGCAGTTGCCTCGAAAACCTTGTTTTGACTGATTTTTACAGGGGAAGTCAACAGCATGATTCAAACACAGCCTCCTGGGCCAAAAGAGGCAGATGGTAGCTATTCTTCAGGCTCAGATTTTAAAGGAAGAGTTTCCAGTTATTTTTCTGAATATAGTTTCCAGTCTCTTAGCTTTTAAATATTTCTCTCAGATTGTGAATCTGGTCTTGTTTGCCTCTGTATATTCAACTCTTACAACCCTGGCTAAAGTTAGCCATTTGGGAATTGAAGAGTTCTCCCTGAAAAACAAAGCAAGGCAGCCCTAAAAAAGATGAAATTGCTCCTCCAAGAAATAAGAATGTTGAAACAAGGCTTGACTTTGAGAGACTTGGGTTCTGGATTAAGACAGTATATAAATTTTCTGAAAGAGTTTATGAGTCAATCTTTTAGCTGGCAGTTATTTGCCATGAGCCTGTTGTATGCTGACCTTGCTTGTAGTTTAAGGGAAAGAGTTGAGGCTCTCTAACCACCCAGGGGGTTACAGATACTGTGCAGAAGGAATCTAGCCTTAGGTCTGGCCCATGGTCTGGCCCATTGGATATCCAATCAATGGGATGCATTATTATACTGCTTATCATGTACTTTTACCTCTTTGGACCATTATATATGCTGCTTTCTCCATCTGAACTACACTTCCTTCCTTTCTCTGCCTTATAAATTTCAGCGCATTTAAGGTGTTATTCTAATGGCTTCCCTTCCATGAAATCTTCCATTTTTTCCCTACTCCTCATTCCCAACCACTTGGTTTGTTTATGCAACAACCAGCAATGTTTTCCAAACTTCATTCACGTATCTTTCTCTTGAGTTTCTTTTTCCTATAGAACCATACACTCATGCCATTATTAGCTATATAATTTGCATATATTGACTCACTACTTTAACTTGGAAAATCCAATCGAAAGCTCCAGGGGCTTATTATTTTATTCAACACATGAAAAATATATACTATTAACATAAAAACAATGGGTTCATTTCAAACACAATGAAAAATCATTTCTCATACCACCAATGGAATGGATACCATGTTCTGAAAACTGCTGGGTTATGTATTTATTATGGTAAACTAATAGATTGCTTTAAGTAAGTAAAGTCGCTCAGTCATGTCCGACTCTTTGCGACCCCGTGAACTGAAGCCCACCAGGCTCCTTCGTCCTTGGGATTCTCCAGGCAAGAATACTGAAGTGCGTTGCCATTTCCTTCTCCAGGGGAACTTCCCGACCCAGGGATCGAACCCAGGTCTCCCGCATTGCAGGCAGCCGCTTTAACCTCTGAGCCACCAGGGAAGCCCAGATTGCTTTAAGTGGTCCCAATTATCTACCCTCGCTCTATCCATATCCTTTGCTTTTGTACCTTCCTATGGTTTTCCCAATGTGAATAGAGTTAATTCCCTTAGGCTTGGCCATATGACTAGCTTTGGCTAATGGGATGTACGGGAGAAGGATGACAGACCAGGATTAAAGTGCTTGATTAAAGTGCTTATCAGTCAAGACATAAGTGCCTATCTTAGGGGTATGTCTTGGGCCTAGAAAGCTTGAAAAAGTTACTGGGCTTCCTACTTGCATTTCTCCCAAGACAATGAAAAGAACATACTGGCTAGTTCCAAAGGAAATATGAGGGATATCACGAGCAGAGCTGTTCCACAACAGGTGCCTAAGTCAAGCTCAGCCTGGGGTAAGGACTCCAGCTAACTAGCAAGAGCATGAGCAAGCCAGTCAAGATCAGCCTACCTTCATGCAACTCCCAACAGGCCCACTGACTCAAGAACCATAAGAATAAACAACTGTGGTTTTTAGTCACTCAGATTTGTGGTATTTATAATGCATAAATTTGAAGCAGGAAATGGCAATCCATGCCAGTATTCTTGCCTGGAGAATCCCATGGAGAGAGGAACATGGTGGGCTCGGTCCATGGGGCTGCAAACAGTTGGACACAACTGAAAACATTTAGCACAGCACAGCACAGCACAATGCATAAATTAAAATGTATATTTTTAATTCTTTATTTTAAATCCATCAACGGCGAGGACTATTTTATATCTGTGCTCACCTAGTTCTTAGTACTCAGGAGATGCTAGCAAGACAACTATTAAATAATGATCGATACTATTATCATGTATGGGATTCTCAACGAAAGCCATATAAATTCCCATGCCAGAGTATTCACATTTGCTATTTCCTTTCTCTGGTAAACTTTTCTCTCATTAGCTACACAGCCTCTTCCTTTATCTCCTTTAGTTTTCACTAAAATACTATTTCATCAGAGGCCTTCCCTGCAACAGGCATTTTATCTAAATTGTCACCACACAGCACTTGTCATCACTCTGCCTGTGGTTATTATCATAGGAGTTAGGCCCTCCTCCAGAAAGGTTCTGACAGTGGACTGTCAGTCCTTTGAAGCTGTATACAACAATGCAAATATGGCACAAATATTTATCTTTTGGGGGGAAATTTCATAGCTTTCAAATGTTTTTTAACAGCATCAGTGACGTATTTAGACAATATTTAGGCAGTATCGCGTGACTAAACATCTATAAAGTGATTTGACAATTTATTATACAAAATAAGCAGTTGTTCATCTAATGACTATTACTAGTTACTTTCAGTAAGTTTCTTAGCCTCTCTTAGTTTGGTACAGGAAGGGCTCTAATAGTAACTAGCATCTGCCTTTCAGAATTGAACAAATTTATGTGTCTATTTCCATGATCCAGAGCTTTTGCTATTAACTGCACTCATGCCAGTGTCTAACCACAGCATTTAAAGTAAAGAAGAAGTTTTAATGATTTCTGAGTGTTGTTATTCAACTTCTTTCACAACCTCTTTCATGCCAGGAGTGCCAGGAATAGCATGATAACACTTATTGGTTTTAAAGACACCATTAAACACTCTCTTGCTTTATGTCACTGAACACCAACAACTTTATGAAGCAGATATAACCTCATTTTGTAAAAGAGATAACTGAAACTCAGAGAAGCTATGTCAGTCTATAAAAATGTACCTTTTGCAAATACAAGCCCAGCCTAGATGTTTTTTTCTCCTTTGTCACAAGCAGTCTCCTCAGGAAGCTCCTCTAATTCCACTACCCCAACACAGCAACCATTTTTATCTCTATGCTCTTTTGGCAACCTACTCTCAGTGCTCTTGCCTGGAGAATCAAGTGGACAGAGGAGCCTGATGGCCTACAGTTCATAACTAGCACTTTCACGTTTCAGTCTCTCATCTTAATATTGTCTCTAATTTCTTTGTAATAATGGATAATACCAAAAAATAACCCTGTTTGTACATTTAATATTTGAGTGCCTTTGAAAAAATTCACGGGAAAAATGATCACACACAAGATGTCAGCTAAATTACATAAAATACTTGATGGTTGCATCTGTCTAGTGAGAGAGATATAAAAGGTAGCAATAAATACTGATGAATTATTTTTTTAAATGTGTTATATCAATATACTGTGTGCCAATGATGAGTATACACATATTGCCACAATTTTATAGCATTAAATGTTTCTACTTTTAATTGTTAAGTTAATGGATGTAAAGAACGTTGCTTTGTTTTTAAATTTTCACTTCTTTAATTGTTTGCTTATTAGATTGTTTGCACATTCTAGTTTAATATTTCAACCTTTGTGAATTATGTATCTGTGCTCTTTATCCATATATCCATTGTAAACTTGATCTTTCTTTATTGACATATTTTTCCAATAAATTTTTTTTCTGATTTCAGTCTGTGTAAATAATGCTTTAAACTATTGTTTCTACTTTTCAATTGCAAAATCTAAAAGATTTATAGATTAAATTATTTCTAATGGAGTTAGAAGTAACTGAAATCATTTTTAGGGGATGATATTTGTCCACCAAAATATTTTACTAGATCAAAGTTGTACCTGTTTATAGGGCATTTAATGCTAAATAAGCACCACTAAATTCTCTTGTGCCATATTTTTTCAAGCAGACTTGTTTATTAAATTCTCTTAAATTTGTAAATAAAAGCAAATTCAGTGGTACCTAATTATTTTGTGTAAATATCGCTTAAAACAAAATAAAATCATTTATAAGTCTATGGATATTTTTAAAGAACTATTTACTTTTGGGGTTGAATAAACAGTACCAAATTATACATTTAACAGTTGAATATCATTTTTCTAGAAGAAGAATACTATTCTATAAGTTATTATTCACAAAGTTTTATTAAAAGATCTGTGAGTTTTCATTTTACCTCAACCTAAACCCATCTCCCATGAATCTCTTTGTAGATACTATATGACAGCTTCAAAGGTGTCAGGGCAGCAATTAACTACCTCATAACTTATAATAATACCAACCCTTTCCTAAAACCTTGGATTTGAATGTTAATTAAGCAATTAGAGGCACAGGGGACGACTGCCAGATGATGCTTCCTAGTAGAATTTAGTCAGCAGACAAAAATGATTAATTCTATTAAGACTGTGTTCAAATTAAAAAAAAAAAAAAAACTCTCAAGAAGCCTAAAATAAAGACCAAAACAGCAATCACAAAAGCAATCTGAAAAACAAGAGATTGTTATGTTGCAAAGGGGCTTTTTTTTTTTCATTTTTATGGGAGTGTTGGCAAATGCCATTAATAAAACATAAACAAGAACTCTTTATGCAAGCTTTTCCTTTGTGAATCATTTTCAAACTGCTGAACTGAGCAAATCCTTCAAAATGGAACACCATATTAAAACCAAATCCGTGAGGCACAGATGGAAAGGCCAGCTCTTAGCATATGTTTGGATTTTATGGATGAATGGTTCATTCTGATGTGTTCTACCTTTTAATGAATTTCCCCTTCTTCATATAATCCAGACTAGGTCATCGAACTCAAAATTTTATTTTTCTGCAATTGATCACTTACTCCTTAATTGACTCATCCCTCAAAACCCACCCTCCAAGCCTAACCTGAGGAAAGGCTCTGGCACAATGACATCACCATGCAATGTTCCAGATGGTTCATTTTACCAAATTTATGGATAAAATCTTTGGTTGGAAGGGAGAAGGCAGTAAGAGAGCTACCTATATGAAACTTTCGTACTAACTCATACTACCACGCGAATTTATGATTTCGGAAAAGTAATGACTTTGGCCCCCTGGATAATTTTGATACCATCTCCCAGTGACTAAGAATTTTTAAATAGAAGTCATTGTGGTTCTTCCATTAATCTCAATGGGTTTTAATCTCTTTTGGGAGGAGGTTGATGGAGTTCAAGTAACAGCTGGTTAAGCCAAATGCTTCCACAATGCTAGACTATTTTGGGGATGGTCTAAATCTCCATTGTAACCTGGCTTCTACTGAACTTCTTGTACTCCACCTCATTAGAAAAGTTAACATCTTTCTGAACCAAAAGATTGTTGTTGCTGTTTTTTAAATTTTTATTTAGAGTTTAGTTGATTTACAATGTCATGTTAGTTTCAGTTGTTCAGCAAAGTGAATCAGTTATTCGTCTACATATATCCACTCTTTTTAGATTTTTTTCCCAAACAAGCCACCCCAGAATATTGAATAGCGTTCCCTGGGCAATACAGTAGGTCCTTATTAGTCATCTGTTTTATATATAGTAGTTTGCACATGTGGAGAAGGAAATGGCAACACACCCCAGTACTCTTGCCTAGAGAATCCTGTGGACAGGGGAGCCTGGTGGGCTACTGTCCATAGGGTCGCACAGAGTTGGACATGACTGAAGTGACTTAGCATGCATGCATGCATGCATTGGAGAAGGAAATGGCAACCCACTCCAGTATTCTTGCCTGGAGTATCCCAGGGACGGAGGAGCCTGGTGGGCTGTTGTCTATGGGGTTGCACAGAGTTGGACACAACTGAAGCAACTTAGCAGCAGCAGCAGTGTACATATGTCAATTCCAATCTCCCAATTTATCTCTTCCCTCATTTCCCCCTTGGTAATCATTAGTTTTTTTTTTTTTCCTCCACGTCTCTGACTCTATTTTCTCTTTTGTAGGTAAGTTTATTTGTACCCTATTTTTTTTTTTTTTCAGATTCTACATATAAGCATTTGGACACAGATCAAGCTTTCCATTTCCAAAAATGAGAACCATGACACTCAATACAAGCAAATCAATATGCCAACAATTGGGGAGGGTGCTTAGTAATTGCCTATTATAGTTATAAAATCAGCACCACTAGACTAGAACAGAACATAACAGAAATAAATAGGGTAAAATAAACACATCACAGTGCATCTCAGTAGTCAGAGGTAAGCACTGTATTGAGATTTTTTTTCATTTGTTTATCTTAAGTAAACCCAAGATCCTGCCAAACTGGGGTCCCAAGGGGTGCATTTTGCTATATCACACATACAGATGTACAACTGTTCAGTTCAACAAACATTTATAAAATGTCATATCCCAGACACTGTGCTAAACAGTGGGCCCATAGAGATAAGACAAGGCTTTGCTTGTGGAATAGGTTAATCAATGGTAGGGCCCATTAAACCCCAGGTTATTGACTTTTGATGCCTCTAAAGTGAGGATAAGGAGAGAGATAAACCACAACATAAAAAGTATTAACAGATCACATTCATAGAATACTTACTTGGAGATAGACTTTGTCCTAAGAACTTTGCATATTCATCCAAAAAATCCTCTGAGGTTGAATTACTCCCACTTTATAGAAAAGTGAGGTGTGAAGAGGTGAAATAACATGCTTAATGTCACACAGTTAATTAGGGGGAAAGCTGAGATTGGAACCCAGCAGCCTCGGAGAAGGCAATGGCAACCCACTCCAGTACTCTTGCCTAGCAAATCCAATGGATGGAAGAGCCTGGTAGGCTGCAGTGCATGGGGTCACTAGGAGTCGGACACGACTGAGCGACTTCACTTCCGGCAGCCTAACTCACTCTTAATCATCACTTTATTCCACTTCTCACCACAAGGGACAGAAGAGAGTGGACAAGCAGTTTTCCACTTTTCTTTCCTCTCCCATTTCCCCAAAGGTCAGGCAGAAATCCCTCCACTTATCTCTAGAGGAACAGTGAACTTGTGAATTCAGTTGCTTGATCACCGACACTCTCCACCCTCACAGGGCCTTAGTATCAGCTTCATTTTATGAATAATGAGTGCGGAAGAGTTGGAAGCAAGTCCTGAAAGTTTCCCTTATTCTGTGACTTCCCCCCAGGGAAGATGCTAACAATCCCATTTTTCACAGCTACTTTTCCTTGCGCTTGGCTCATATATCATCTGATTTCTGCGTCCTTTGCATGTCATTGTGTTTTTAAATTTGGCAATCTATCTGGAAACTCTCAAAGAAAAAATAAAAACAATCAGCCACTGTCCGTTTTGTGTTTTCTCTCCCTTCCCTGGAAACTTGCCTTCAAAACTCCAATGTTTGGAAAAAGTATTTGGAGAATATAAAGAACAATGAAAATTCTAAATACATGAACCAAGAAAATGAAGTGTGATTTGGGGAGAATTGAGTGTTATGGCCTGGGAGCATTCCACTGGGATGGGGCCCGAGCTTCCAGATCATTTCTTCTTCTTTGCTCCTTTTCCTATGCAGCTTTCTCTGAATACTTGGCTTATAAATCAAACAGCTGCAACATTCGTTATTTTAGACCTCTAGTGTGAGTTGTTAAAAATACCTCCCCCCAAGGACTACTGCAAGACTCTAAGTCTCTCTGATTAGTCTTGGGCATATGAGTAGACCAATGACAATTTCTTATGTTCTACAATTGGCTGGAAATTAGAAAGTCAATACTGAGCGCCAGCACGTCCAGGCTAAAAAAAATTCTCTTTGACCTGGCAGACCTAGATCTCTCAGTCTCTAGCAACACTCTGCAGTGTCTGCTGGCCCTGCACTACTCCTTTTCCAGGAGCAATCCCTTAATTTCTGAGTCAGTACTGAAGAGATTCAGAGGAAGGTGAGGCAAATGACTACCAATGACCACAACTGAACTTCTACACAAATAGTGCGTTAAGCATTGTTCCTAAGGTAAATATCACTAGCTCTCTCTTTACAGATGAGAAAAATTAAGCAAGAAACAGTTAAACAGTGTCAAAAGAGACCGGACTGAGAATTAAACCATCACTAGCATGCTCATACATCCTAGTTTACCCAGGCTACATTACTGGCTTGATGTTATTATAAAGAATCCCCCCACACACTTTGCTCTCAAAGATTAGTTATGTGGTCATAATAACCATCATCCTTGTTTGAAATGAATTCCTATGGCCCCAGCAATTCTCTTGGGTTCTCATGCCCTTGTACCTTTTATTTACCTCCCACTTTGAATTTCAAGTGCTTCCAAGCAAACAGAAAATGTAGTAGAAAAATTATGTAGAACTTAGATGCTCCTATGGACACTGCATTGTGTTTCCTCCTAATACTGGATTGAGCCAATTTTTAAAACTAATTTTTAATTAGGTTGTCCTTCCACAGCTTCTGAGAGTCAGCCTATATAGTCTGCAAACATTCTACAGAACTAAGTACCTGCCTTTCAGTAGTTAGAATTCTAGTAGTTCTAATTAGAACCCTGACCAAACCCTGTGTGTGGGAGAAGATAGTGGTGACTAAAATTAACTCCCTTTTGCTCTCTGAGAATAGTGCTTATATGCAAAGACAAGACCCTTGGTGCTTTTGGTTTCAGTCTGACTTGGTTCCTTTGCTTGGATTTAGAAAACAGGGAGAGGTGAAAATATAATAGCACCGCTGGAGGGAACCAATTTTCTATGTGTCACCAGAATGATGCAGGATGTGGTGGCTACCACAGTGCTCATGAGATCATCTTTGTATATGTGCTCAGTCGTGTCGGACTCTTTGTGACCTCAGTGAACTGTAGCCCACCAGGGTCCTCTGTCCATGAGGAATTCCCAGGCAAGAATATTGCAGTGGGGTGCCATTTCCTCCTCCAAGGGACCTTCTTGACCCAGGGATCGAACTCGAGTTTCCTGCTTTGCAGGCAGATTCTTTACCACTGAGTCACCAAGGAAATCAAATGAGACCATGGGTTACATCTAAAATAACCCTAATATTTACAGAGGTGACAGACCCATTCCACCCTCTGCTAGCCAAAGCCATCCTGGGAAACTCTTCTGTTCATACCCCATGACATTTGAGGAATTCTTTCATTCATTCATTCAACAACTGCTTATTGAAGGAGCTGTGGCTGTGTTGAGAATCCAGAGTGCTTTGCCCTGTAGAACAGGGGGTCTGCTGGGAAACAGACATTTATCTTGTGGTTAGAAATAAAATCACTGATTGTAATGAGAGCAAGGAAGGACATGTACAGAGTGCTTTTAATAGAGCATCCCTGGGACTCTATGGACAGCATGAGAGTGTTCTCTGAGGAAGTGGCTGTTGGGCTGAGCTCTGAAGGGTGAGTTAACAGTTGCCTGGGTGAAGGAAGGGTCAAAGAGCATGCACTAAGCTCTAGAATCAGGAAAGAGGAGCCCATTAAGAGACTGGAAAAAAACCTGAGCCAAGGAAGTTGCATATTTTGTCTGCTGGAGCAGACTGCAGTGGTAGGATAGGAATGGGGTGAAGTTGAGTAGGCTGAGAGCTTTCCAGGTAGCCTGTCCTAGAAAGGGGACTAAATTGTTACAGTTTCACCAGGTGAAAGCTGTAGGGAAATGGTTTATTTTAAAATAAAGGAGAACCTCCTGAGTCAATACTGCAAAGGCAGCAAACTTCTGCCTTCTAACCTGTTTAAGTCTAAGCTAGACCACAACTTGGTTAGAACTTCCTAAAGATGATAAAAGGGTGTCAGTCCTGTTGAATATTTAAGTCCATCTCAGTAAGGTTTAGTGAATCACTTTCTTTCCATTAAACATGTACAAACAAACAACAGCAAAAAGCAAGCTAGTCCATCGGGGCAAACATCTGGTGCAAGAATGCCATTAAAAATTCCCCAAGGACAAGGCAAAGTCTTGGAGATTCCTTTCTGATCAATTAAAAGACTTTCAGAAATCTCAGTTCTGGCTAGAGTTGTACAGTCCAGGGAATACAACATTTACATTTTAAGAAAGCTGTTTTCTTCTTGGCTTCCCCCCTCCCAAAGGATATAAAAATGTGGAAAACCACTGACTCACTCTTCGTGATTGTATGTGACAAGAGTCAGTAACCTGCTTATACCTGAAGTGTGATAAGAAAACAAAAGAACAACCAGATAACATCAATTTTTTCCCCAAAAAGTTGCAAGCTTTCATTCAACTGCTGAATTAAAAAAATGCTGATGGACATAAAGTGGTTGTAGTGCAGCTCTGTTTTGATAAGTCCATTCCTTCCTTATAATTATTTTTCATTTTATATTTTTGAATTATCTAGAATTTCTATAATTTTATTTGATTGTGCATTGTATAGTATATACAATTACTCTTGTTAGACTGTTTACTCAGCCATTTTTCAATAGAAGAATTCTTTCTCTTGCAAAAATGACAAGGAAGATAAAGAAGTTATCTTCTTTATTATAAAGCACAAGAATATGTTTTTATAATCGTAAGCTAAAGTTGATATGAAACAGAGTCGGACACGACTGAGAGACTGAACTGACTGACTGAACTGATACACAAAATATCTCTTTTACTGAGAGAATTCCTTTAAAGGTCTCAACTATCTTGAAAATCTCTGGCCCTTCCCAACAAACATGCCATAGAATCAAAAGTCCTTGAGATGGTCTTCCAGTGACTTGCATTTTTACTACAAGTTGGCATCTGCCTCAATCCCTACATGAAAGGCAAACTTTATTTTAATTAAACAGATCTTTTAAAAACCTGTCTACTCTATTTCTAGCCCTGAGGTAGGTACTGAAGGTACAATGATAAATGCAATTATGTTACTTTCGGGTAGCTTATAGTAAGAAGAACCTGGTAAGCACACAATAACTAAATGATTCCCAATGACAAATAATAGTAGCTAGAACAACATGTGTGCCAGAGGTTCTTAATCCTTTTTGAGTCACGGACCATTTTGAGAACATGATGGTGTGTATAGTTGCTATAAACAAATATTTGCCTGAATGCTTAGCAGTTTAACACGACAAACATTTATTATCTCACATAATTACTAAAGATCAAGAATCTGAAAGTGGCCTAGCTGGATGGTTATAGATTTGAATCTCTGATTAGGTTGCAGTTAAGCTATCCATTGAGTGCTGCTGTCAACTGAAAGCTTGGTTAGGGCTGGAGGCTATGTTTCCGATGAANTCAAGAATCTGAAAGTGGCCTAGCTGGATGGTTATAGATTTGAATCTCTGATTAGGTTGCAGTTAAGCTATCCATTGAGTACTGCTGTCAACTGAAAGCTTGGTTAGGGCTGGAGGCTATGTTTCCGATGAAGCTTACCCCTCATGACTATTGGAAGACAGCCTCAGGCTGCAACCTATAGTGAACTCAGTTCCCAGCCACATGAGCCTCCTCATAGGATTCATCACGACACGGTGGTTGGTTGTCCTTGGAATAACTGATCCTTGAAAAAAAGGAGAAAGCTTTGGTGCTATTTATGACCCAGTGACCCACCACAAATGACGCACCATTACTTACCCAGTATTCTGTTGGTCACACAGATCAATCTTGATAAAATGTAGACGATGACACAAGAACATGAACACCAGGAAGCAGGGGCCTTTGGGTGCCATGTTTAGACTTGACTACCACAGTCTCTACGGACCTCTTCCCAGAGAAACAAACCATAGACACACAGGGCTAAGGAACCCTGCACTAATGAAAGGCCAAATCCATATTCAGGTCTGAAGAAACCAGAAAGTTTTTACAAAAAAAAGTTTAATCATAGCTTTGCAGAAAGAGTGATAATTTTATCAGTGAGTAGGGTAAAGAGGCAAGCAGACACTCTAGGTAGATTAAACAGAAAAAGCATACATACTGAAAAAAAGTCCCCTTTTATTTGCAAAGCCATAACAGGCTCAATGGGGCTAAAACATAAGAAGAGTGAGAGGTGTAGTCTGTGTCAGGTCACGGAAGACTTTAAAATGTTGCTGAAGAGGTTGGGTTTTATAGATCACTTTGGAGAACCTGTGGAGCCATAGAAAAACTAACTGATCTACCCAGCCCAATTTATATTTTAGGAAGGTTTTTTCAGCCATAATGTGTAGATGAAAGGCAGAGCGATCAGTTGGGAAGCTACGGCTCTCATGCAGAGACCAGACACCGTAATGCCAAGAGCAGAGGTAGGGACAATGGAAATGGAAAGACAGATAGTTCCCAAGGGCTTGTTAGGAGGTAAACATGTATCGGAATTGTCAGTCAGTTGATTTGGGAAATGAGAGAAAATAAGACATGAACAAGGCCATGGAGTTTTGGGCAACTGAGGAAGTGAGAGGTAGAAGAGGCTATAACTGGGGAGAGAACAAAGCATCAGTATGAATTGAGATTTCTTATAAATATTTTCCAGTGCATGTACACTGGGAAACTATTCATGTGAAACCGTCAAAAAGTGAATTTCCGTGGATATACCAGTTTAGAAAATACTGTGCCACTGGAGATTTACAATGCACATCAATGTGTTATAGATCAAAATTCTTTTACTGTCTTTTTTTTTTCAGTAAAGAGATACATATATTTTCAAGATAATTTCCCCAAATATATTTGATAATGGACTCTTCCTTTTGCTCAACCTCTCTTAACATACTATAAGTCTGCTGCTGCTGCTGCTAAGTCACTTCAGTCTATCCAACTCTGTGTGACCCCATAGACAACAGCCCACCAGGCTCCCCCGTCCCTGGGATTCTCCAGGCAAGAACACTGGAGTGGGTTGCCATTTCCTTCTCCAATGCATGAAAGGAAAAGTGAAAGTGATGTCGCTCAGTCGTGTCCAACTCTTTGCGACCCCATGGACTGCAGCCTTCCAGGCTCCTCCATCCATGGGATTTTCCAGGCAAGAGTACTGGAGTGGCATGCCATCGCCTTCTCTGACGTTCTGATTAGTAATGAACACGTCATAAGAATTTACAGTTCACCTAATTCAACACTAAATGTCCATTGAAAAATTTCCAAAAATGACATTGCAAGAAGGTAGCTAACCCCTTTTTTTAGCTTCACATTAATCATAGTCAAGTCTTCAGGAACTAATCCTTATTTGAACTTCCAGAAAGAATCAAATTGGTGTTTATTCTTTTAGCTATTTCAATAATTGCAGTTCCCACTTTTGAAACCAGTACAGAAGGTTTTTCAAAGCATACAAAAGCAAAGTGTATACCTTGGAGGACGATATATATCTGGTTGAAAAATCTACCCGGCTTTGTGTCTCCTACAATAGTTATCTGTTGGTATATGACAAATGTTCGTCCCCAGAGCACTGTCTCACTGAGGTTTTGAAATGGAAAAGACATCCATGGCCCTGATGACAAGTGTTTCAGCCCAGTGTTTTTCAAGTGAGTGTTGCTTCTGAGAGCCTGACAACAGGCTGACTCGCAGGTCTTCCCTGGGCTCTGAATCCCCATCTATAAACTGAAGAGAGTTTTTAATGATGCCAGCTGCAAATCTAGAAATTCACAGTGGTTCCCTAAGCTAAGCAGAAGGTGTTTCTTCCCTCATGAGGGCAAGCTGTTGCATCTGACTCTTTGCGACCCCGTGGACTACAACATGTCAGGCTCCCCTGGAATTTTCCAGGCAAGAATACTGATGTGGGTTGCCATTTCCTCCTCCAGGGGATCTTTCTGACCCAAGGATCAAACTCATGTCTCTTGTATTGGCAGTCAGATTCTTTACCACTGTGCCAAATGACCCAAGGGAAAATTGCTTGCTTCTAATTTGTAGTGGTTTTAAGCTTCAAGCTTCAGGTGCTAATTCTAAAGAGCCCAGCAGGTTGCCTGGAGAAGCAAGAGTACAGTGGTTGAGAGGTATAGCTCTGGAGGAAGGCTTGAACTGGGTGGATTCTCATTCTGTCCTTTATTGCTGTGGAACTGAGCAAGCTTCATAAACTTGTCTCGCTTGTTTTCTAACCAATAAAATGGAGGGAATAATGTCTAGCTCTAGGGTTTGGGGAAAACGAAAGGGATAACTCATGTAAGCCTTCAATTAGTATGAGCTATTGTTGTTATCGGCAAAATGGACACTTCCACATATAATCTGGATCACCTTAATACAAAAAAATCACATAGATTTCACAGTGTTAATAAAATAATGACAACACCTTACTTGAAGAGGGTTTCAGTGTGTGTGAGTGCTTCCACATCTCTAAGCCCATTTGATGAGAAAGCGTACTTCTCAATAGAGCCATGTTAGCGAAGCTGTGTCCAGCCACTGATGAGAAAAGAAAATGCATAGTGAGCCAGGCGAGCTCAGGACCGACAGCCATTAGTGAGAAATAACAGATGGTGTCTCATTTTTTGCTATAGGCAAAGAGCCAAATGACATGACTAAATAGAAAGACAGCCCCATAGGATTGCATTTGGGCTCCTACTGAGCACGAAGCCTGAAAGCCAGGGACATTTTTAATAACCTTTCTTTGACAAGCTTAAAGTCATTTAATGTCTAAACCTGTCATACAGATCCAGCCAGGAGAACAGGCCTCCTGAGAAAATCCCATAGCACACGGTCTCACCTCCCTGTGAAAAAAGAAAAATCTCATGCACATATTAAAAAAAAAAATCACATTATACAGCAAGGTCACCAAATCAGAACTTTCCATTTAAATTTTGAAACCTCACTGCCCATCTCAATAGCAGCCTTCCAGACCTACTCACCATTCTGTATTGCATAAAAAGTTGGGTTACTGTCCAGTTATTATTTAAACAAAACAATAGAGCACCTATGCATACTTTAGCTGAAATTTTAGTTCAGTTTAATTAGAATGAAATGCATTATAAATTATTATGTGCTGAGCACAAAAAAGAAAAGAAACTCATAATGTTTTAGATATTGGGTTTCACTTTTCCATCAATACAAATGAAACAGTAAGTAATCACTTCTTTTTAAACAGCTTTTGAAATTAATGAAAAAATCAGTAATTAACATGATTAAAAATCGTTATTATTCTGTCTATCTTGTAATATTGATCAGCAGTACACCAGTGATTCTGTTAAAAAAAAAAGAAAAAAGAAAAACATTCACTGAAGCAAATTTATCTAATAAATTGTATTTGTTTTCCAACGAGTCAGCTAGTAAGAACATTAGTAAGGGCATGAATTTTATTTTCCCCAGAGTCTGTGGCTCCATCTTGCCCCAGCTGTTTCTTTTTCTTCTCATCACCAAATCATTTTATGACAATAACTCTCCATGCCTTACTTTTCTATAGTATTTATTTAAATGCAAGCACATCAGAGATACCTCCATGTTCAGCATTGGGTTTAAGATTTACATTTAAATCACACCTTAGATATATTTGTCAGGAGGAGGGAGGCTGCCAGAAAAAATAATTTTAAAACTATAATTTTGCCATTACTTAACTATACTATGGTAAAACAAATATGAAGGAAAATAAAAATGGAGTTGATGTTGCTAGGAAAGCTCTCTGGAATGGGAAGTTGAGAGGCCACTGAGGAAACAGGACTTATATACTTCTCAGCCTGGATGGAATCTGAACATCAATGATTCTTATCTTAACATAGGCTCCAAAACATCTTCCAAATGTTCTAGAAACTCAAGATACTTCTCAGACCCTTATTTAGAACAACTCCTGACAGTCACCCCTTAAGGACAAATGTTTTCCTCCCTTGCATCAGAGTACAGCTTCATGACTTCTGCCTTTATAAGCCCCTGACACTTTCTCTCACCAAGAACACTCTTTCAGTATTACCTTAATCTGTGTCTCCTGAGTTTACAATTCCTACGACCCCAATAGAACTTTTTGTTCTTTGCAAGCCTAATGCTGATTGTTGTTCAATATTAATCTACAAAGTTTGCAAAGGGGATAAAATATCACTATAGTAAAAATAGTCACAGCAATGTTTTGGAATTCTACAAATTAATGGGATTAAACTTAAATAAAATAGTTACACTCATTGCTATTTTCAGAGAATACTGTAAAGTATAATAAAGTAAAAACAAACAAACAAACAAACAAACAAACATTGCTTTAACACCAGAGAGACCCAGAATTAATACGCATATTTTTCCTTTTAAATCTCTGATGTCAAAGACCTTTCAAACTTGAAATAGATGGCTATTTGTCAATTTAACAACACTGTGAATTTCATGATAGAGGTACTTTTTCTTATTTCCCACTGCATTTCCATTAGTCATGTATGGATGTGAGAGTTGGACTCTAAAGAAAGCTGAGCCCTGAAGAATTGATGCTTTTGAACTGTGGTGTTGGAGAAGACTCTTGAGAGTCCCTTGGATAGCAAGGAGATCCAACCAGTCCATTCTAAAGGAGATCAGTCCTAAATATTCATTGGAAAGACTGATGCTGAAGCTCCAACACTTTGGTCATCTGATGTGAAGAACTGACTCATTGAAAAGACCCTGATGCTGGGAAAGATTGAAGGCAGAAGGAAAAGATGACAGAAGATGAGATGGTTGGATGGCATCACCAACTCTATGGATATGAGTTTGAGCAAGCTCCGGGAGTTGGTGATGGATAGGGAAGTTTGGTGTGCTGCAGTTCATGGGGCTGCAAAGAGTCAGACACTACTGAGAGACTGAGCTGACGGTGGCATTCAAGAATGATAGATGTTCAGTGACTATTTGTTGAATATGTAATACATAATACATATGCAAAAGTTGGGTAGTAGTATATAAGCACAGTGTATAAGTACAGTATATAAGTACACTTTAAAGTGTACACTAAAGCAAAATGGAAAATACTTTATCCTGGCCATACCAGAATAAGTTCTCAGTTAGAAAATGTGGGTCCCAATGATGGAAAGGAAAAAAAAAAGCTCATTTTCTTATCAGTAAAATTTCTTAAAAGCCTGGCCTTTGCTCTTTTTCCTCTTCTTCCCTTTTGGATAATATGTAGACTGAGAGCGTCTGTCTCACACTGTTGCATAATTCAGGACATCCACAATTATCTTGATATCCTGTCTCATGAATTGCCTCCCTTCTTACTTTAATAAACCACATACTTATCCAGCTGATATCACTCCTTTCCACTGTAAGCACTCATGGTGGTTGTGTTTACATCGTGTCTTACACTGGAAGCCACTTCATCAATCTTCAGAAAATGAGTAATGATTGAATGCAAGTACTGCTTTTGTAGTCAGAAATATAAATAGTATTTTAAAAAATTCACACTGTGAAGCTTGAAAAAACAATTAAGAACTGGCAACCAAATTATATATATATATATACGTATATATACACCAGGCTAATTTTTCTGTACATAAAAATAAATATTGCAACATTAACTTCAAACATGTTGTTCCAGTAAGGTACAATGACACATCCTATTTCAAGGGTTTGGAGACATATATGTGTGTGTACTCAGTCGTGTCTGACCCTTTGTGAACCCCTGGACTGTAGCCCACCAGGATCCTGTGTTCATGGGATTTTCCAGGCAAGAATACTGGAGTGGGTTGCCATTCCCTACTCCAGGGCATTTTCTCCACCCAGGGAGTGAATCCATGTCTCTTGTGCCTCCCGGTTTGGCAGGAGGATTCCTTACCATCGAGCACCTGGGAAGCCCCTGGGAGAGAAAGATAAATAACCTCTCAATGATGAAAACCTGGAAAGTAGTTTCCAAGTCAACCTTCTGTGTCAGTTGCTCAGCGCTGAGTAAGGATTACTTTATTTAAAATAAGATAATAAATAATAGACATAAAAAATAAATGCTTCTTCCTTGGCTCTTTCTGATGTTCAAAATCCTAGCTATTGTCTAGGCTACTTCAGTCCTTTATGTCAAAATATGCTTCCTCTAATGGGCCCCATGGGTTTCCTGGTGGCTCAGCAGCAAAGAACCTGCCTGGCAATGCAAGAGATGCGGGTTTGATTCCTGGTTGGGAAGATCTCTTGGAGAAGTAAATGGAAAAGGAAATTGTGCTTAGTTTAGCACAATGCTCGCTCCAGAGCTTAACAACGTGGTTTTACTGAGAGTCAAACAAGAGATAGATTTCATTGTTTTGACTATACTGTGGAGGCATTCTAGGACTTAAATATGTACAGCAGGCTCCTCCAGTGACTGCTTAAATATATCAGGCCTATAGATCAATTTTTCATACTTGCCATTTCTGCACTGGATATAGTACACTGCTATGACTGGTAAAACACAATTGGCTTGTACATGAAATCAAGTGTACACTTTAAATATCTTCCAATTTGATTTGTCAAGTATACCACAATAAAGCTAGAAAACTGATTTTAAATAAAAGAAGGCCAGTTTTAGAAAGAGAAAAAATGATTTTATTCATGGAAGATTATATTTATTTTCTGACTTAAAGCTAGAAAACTGATTTTAAATAAAAGAAGGCCAGTTTTAGAAAGAGAAAAAATGATTTTATTCATGGAAGATTATATTTATTTTCTGACTTTTGCCTAATGTTCCTGTAGAGAAAAGTCCAAATCCATTTTATAAGCTCGGATTAAAGCTGAAATGATATCTGCATAGATAATGTGGAAAATTAATGATAATAAAACCTTATGTATATGTGTGTTGTTCTATAATAATAAAACAATTTATGTCTGTTCTTCAAACTCCTTTTATTTAATTAATTAAATATTTGAGGCCTCACTGTGCTCTGTATTGCATACTAGGGGTTCCAGAATGAAGCAGGAAGAGAAATGTCTGCCCTCACAGAGTATATGACTCAGTGAGAGAAAGACAGGGAATGTGGGTTAATTAATAACTATTCATAAAAGAGCAAATAAAATCTTGTAACTTTGGAATTATACAATGCTAAAGGAGAAAATTTTAAAGTCTTCAATTAAAAAAAATAAGAATATACTCATTTCTGATGAAAGAGTTTGTATGGAGAATGGCTATTTTCTATTACTATTTAGGTTAACTAAGCTCAGCTTTAAGTTGTTCTGACGTTATAGGCACCTCCCCTTATGTCCTTCAAGATCTTAGGTTATAAAGTGGAGAATCCAAACTTGTATTAATGACAAAATAAAATGTGTATAAAGTACTTAGCAAAGTTCCTGGAGTAGAGTAAATGTTGATCTTATTGGATGTCTATGTGCCAAGCCTTCTCCTTGGTGCGTTAATAATGGCATTTTATTTCTTATAACTTCCCAATTAAGTGGATATTATCATTATCATTCAAACTTTAAAAATTGAATGCTAAGGCTCAAAGAATTCAAGTAACTGGTCAAAGATCACCAAGAAAATCGCAGTAGTGCAACCCAGGTCTGAGCCTCGGTTAGCCTGAATTCAGAGTACATGCCTGCCTTTCTTATTACACACTCTCCTTAGCACCTAATACAACCCAGATATTTGTAGATTTTGTCTTTTTTTTCTCTCTGGATGTTTTAAGGGGCTGTGGATCTGATCATCATACTTAACATGTTTTCCTCTACAATGTGTCTCCCTTCTGGATATCCCCTGCCTCTGCTGTACTCTCTCCAGCTCTCTTACATTTCTTCCAATGCCCCAGTACACCTCAGTCTCTCTACTTATTGCTTATAACTTGTAACTCTCCCTTTTTTGATAGCAACTTTGTTATCCCTTTCCTACCACTGAAGTTAGGACACAAACTTTGGTGATCAGAGTACAATAGGATCTTAAAAGAATAACATAGAAGTTAATAGGAACAATTTTTGGATTCAGACCAATATAAGTTCAAATCTCAGCTTCAGTGCCTTGCATATCTTCCTTATATTTTCTTGATTCATCCTCTTTACCTGCAAAATGAAGATGGTATTGTTATTGTAAGATTTAAATTAGGCAATACCTCTGTGTGTTTGGTGTATGGCTGGCATATTGTTAAGAACTCAATAACGGATATCCCTGGTAAATATTAGGACTTCTCTGTAGCTCAAATGGTAAATAATCTGCCTGCCATGCAGGAGATTCAAACCCATCCAGGGTTTGATTCCTGGGTTGGGGAGTTCCTTTGGAGAAGGGAATGGCAAACCACTCCAGTATTCTTGCCTGGAGAATTCCATGGACAGAGAAACCTGGTAGGCTACAGTCCATGGGGTCGCAAAGAGTTGGCCACAACTGAACAACTAACACACACTGGTAAATATTATTCAGATATTTCTAATGAAATAATATAATAACTTTCTTAATAATAAAAATATTGAAGAAAAATAATATAAAATGTGGATAAAATAATGATAAGGTTTGCTAAATATTTAAAGTAGACATATGTGACCAATTACAATCATGATGGTGTGATCACTCACCTAGAGCAAGACATCCTGAAATGTGAAGTCAAGTGGGACTTAGAAAGCTTCGCTATGAACAAAGCTAGTGGAGGTGATGGAATTCCAGTTGAGCTGTTTCAAATCCTGGAAGATGATGAGAACTTTTTGTTCTTTGCAAGCCTAATGCTGATTGTTGTTCAATATTAATCTACAAAGTTTGCAAAGGGAATAAAATATCACTATAGTAAAAATAGTCACAGCAATGTCTTGGAATTCTACAAATTAATGGGATTAAACTTAAATAAAATAGTTACACTCATTGCTATTTTCAGAGAGACCCAGAATTAATACGCATATTTTTCCTTTTAAATCTCTGATGTCAAAAACCTTTCAAACTTGAAATAGATGGCTATTTGTCAATTTAACAACACTGTGAATTTCATGATACAGGCACTTTTTCTTATTTCCCACTGCATTTCCATTAGTCATGTATGGATGTGAGAGTTGGACTCTAAAGAAAGCTGAGCCCTGAAGAACTGATGCTTTTGAACTGTGGTGTTGGAGAAGACTTTTGAGAGTCCCTTGGACAGCAAGGAGATCCAGCCAGTCCATTCTAATATCAGTCCTAAATATTCATTGGAAAGACTGATGCTGAAGCTCCAACACTTTGGTCATCTGATGCGAAGAACTGACTCATTGAAAAGACTCTGATGCTGGGAAAGATTGAAGGCAGAAGGAAAAGGAGATGACAGAGGATGAGATNGATCCAGCCAGTCCATTCTAATATCAGTCCTAAATATTCATTGGAAAGACTGATGCTGAAGCTCCAACACTTTGGTCATCTGATGCGAAGAACTGACTCATTGAAAAGACTCTGATGCTGGGAAAGATTGAAGGCAGAAGGAAAAGGAGATGACAGAGGATGAGATGGTTGGATGGCATCACCGACTCTATGGATATGAGTTTGAGCAAGCTCCGGGAGTTGGTGATGGACAGGGAAGTTTGGTGTGCTGCAGTTCATGGGGCCGCAAAGAGTCAGACACTACTGAGCGACTGAGCTGACGGTGGCATTCAAGAATGATAGATGTTCAATGGCTATTTGTTGAATATGTAATACATAATACATATGCAAAAGTTGGGTAGTAGTATATAAGCACAGTGTATAAGTACAGTATATAAGTACACTTTAAAGTGTACACTAAAGCAAAATGGAAAATACTTTATCCTGGCCATACCAGAATAAGTTCTCAGTTAGAAAATGNGCTATTTGTTGAATATGTAATACATAATACATATGCAAAAGTTGGGTAGTAGTATATAAGCACAGTGTATAAGTACAGTATATAAGTACACTTTAAAGTGTACACTAAAGCAAAATGGAAAATACTTTATCCTGGCCATACCAGAATAAGTTCTCAGTTAGAAAATGTGGGTCCCAATGATGGAAAGGAAAAAAAAAAGCTCATTTTCTTATCAGTAAAATTTCTTAAAAGCCTGGCCTTTGCTCTTTTTCCTCTTCTTCCCTTTTGGATAATATGTAGACTGAGAGCGTCTGTCTCACACTGTTGCATAATTCAGGACATCCACAATTATCTTGATATCCTGTCTCATGAATTGCCTCCCTTCTTACTTTAATAAACCACATACTTATCCAGCTGATATCACTCCTTTCCACTGTAAGCACTCATGGTGGTTGTGTTTACATCGTGTCTTACACTGGAAGCCACTTCATCAATCTTCAGAAAATGAGTAATGATTGAATGCAAGTACTGCTTTTGTAGTCAGAAATATAAATAGTATTTTAAAAAATTCACACTGTGAAGCTTGAAAAAACAATTAAGAACTGGCAACCAAATTATATATATATATATACGTATATATACACCAGGCTAATTTTTCTGTACATAAAAATAAATATTGCAACATTAACTTCAAACATGTTGTTCCAGTAAGGTACAATGACACATCCTATTTCAAGGGTTTGGAGACATATATGTGTGTGTACTCAGTCGTGTCTGACCCTTTGTGAACCCCTGGACTGTAGCCCACCAGGATCCTGTGTTCATGGGATTTTCCAGGCAAGAATACTGGAGTGGGTTGCCATTCCCTACTCCAGGGCATTTTCTCCACCCAGGGAGTGAATCCATGTCTCTTGTGCCTCCCGGTTTGGCAGGAGGATTCCTTACCATCGAGCACCTGGGAAGCCCCTGGGAGAGAAAGATAAATAACCTCTCAATGATGAAAACCTGGAAAGTAGTTTCCAAGTCAACCTTCTGTGTCAGTTGCTCAGCGCTGAGTAAGGATTACTTTATTTAAAATAAGATAATAAATAATAGACATAAAAAATAAATGCTTCTTCCTTGGCTCTTTCTGATGTTCAAAATCCTAGCTATTGTCTAGGCTACTTCAGTCCTTTATGTCAAAATATGCTTCCTCTAATGGGCCCCATGGGTTTCCTGGTGGCTCAGCAGCAAAGAACCTGCCTGGCAATGCAAGAGATGCGGGTTTGATTCCTGGTTGGGAAGATCTCTTGGAGAAGTAAATGGAAAAGGAAATTGTGCTTAGTTTAGCACAATGCTCGCTCCAGAGCTTAACAACGTGGTTTTACTGAGAGTCAAACAAGAGATAGATTTCATTGTTTTGACTATACTGTGGAGGCATTCTAGGACTTAAATATGTACAGCAGGCTCCTCCAGTGACTGCTTAAATATATCAGGCCTATAGATCAATTTTTCATACTTGCCATTTCTGCACTGGATATAGTACACTGCTATGACTGGTAAAACACAATTGGCTTGTACATGAAATCAAGTGTACACTTTAAATATCTTCCAATTTGATTTGTCAAGTATACCACAATAAAGCTAGAAAACTGATTTTAAATAAAAGAAGGCCAGTTTTAGAAAGAGAAAAAATGATTTTATTCATGGAAGATTATATTTATTTTCTGACTTAAAGCTAGAAAACTGATTTTAAATAAAAGAAGGCCAGTTTTAGAAAGAGAAAAAATGATTTTATTCATGGAAGATTATATTTATTTTCTGACTTTTGCCTAATGTTCCTGTAGAGAAAAGTCCAAATCCATTTTATAAGCTCGGATTAAAGCTGAAATGATATCTGCATAGATAATGTGGAAAATTAATGATAATAAAACCTTATGTATATGTGTGTTGTTCTATAATAATAAAACAATTTATGTCTGTTCTTCAAACTCCTTTTATTTAATTAATTAAATATTTGAGGCCTCACTGTGCTCTGTATTGCATACTAGGGGTTCCAGAATGAAGCAGGAAGAGAAATGTCTGCCCTCACAGAGTATATGACTCAGTGAGAGAAAGACAGGGAATGTGGGTTAATTAATAACTATTCATAAAAGAGCAAATAAAATCTTGTAACTTTGGAATTATACAATGCTAAAGGAGAAAATTTTAAAGTCTTCAATTAAAAAAAATAAGAATATACTCATTTCTGATGAAAGAGTTTGTATGGAGAATGGCTATTTTCTATTACTATTTAGGTTAACTAAGCTCAGCTTTAAGTTGTTCTGACGTTATAGGCACCTCCCCTTATGTCCTTCAAGATCTTAGGTTATAAAGTGGAGAATCCAAACTTGTATTAATGACAAAATAAAATGTGTATAAAGTACTTAGCAAAGTTCCTGGAGTAGAGTAAATGTTGATCTTATTGGATGTCTATGTGCCAAGCCTTCTCCTTGGTGCGTTAATAATGGCATTTTATTTCTTATAACTTCCCAATTAAGTGGATATTATCATTATCATTCAAACTTTAAAAATTGAATGCTAAGGCTCAAAGAATTCAAGTAACTGGTCAAAGATCACCAAGAAAATCGCAGTAGTGCAACCCAGGTCTGAGCCTCGGTTAGCCTGAATTCAGAGTACATGCCTGCCTTTCTTATTACACACTCTCCTTAGCACCTAATACAACCCAGATATTTGTAGATTTTGTCTTTTTTTTCTCTCTGGATGTTTTAAGGGGCTGTGGATCTGATCATCATACTTAACATGTTTTCCTCTACAATGTGTCTCCCTTCTGGATATCCCCTGCCTCTGCTGTACTCTCTCCAGCTCTCTTACATTTCTTCCAATGCCCCAGTACACCTCAGTCTCTCTACTTATTGCTTATAACTTGTAACTCTCCCTTTTTTGATAGCAACTTTGTTATCCCTTTCCTACCATTGAAGTTAGGACACAAACTTTGGTGATCAGAGTACAATAGGATCTTAAAAGAATAACATAGAAGTTAATAGGAACAATTTTTGGATTCAGACCAATATAAGTTCAAATCTCAGCTTCAGTGCCTTGCATATCTTCCTTATATTTTCTTGATTCATCCTCTTTACCTGCAAAATGAAGATGGTATTGTTATTGTAAGATTTAAATTAGGCAATACCTCTGTGTGTTTGGTGTATGGCTGGCATATTGTTAAGAACTCAATAACGGATATCCCTGGTAAATATTAGGACTTCTCTGTAGCTCAAATGGTAAATAATCTGCCTGCCATGCAGGAGATTCAAACCCATCCAGGGTTTGATTCCTGGGTTGGGGAGTTCCTTTGGAGAAGGGAATGGCAAACCACTCCAGTATTCTTGCCTGGAGAATTCCATGGACAGAGAAACCTGGTAGGCTACAGTCCATGGGGTCGCAAAGAGTTGGCCACAACTGAACAACTAACACACACTGGTAAATATTATTCAGATATTTCTAATGAAATAATATAATAACTTTCTTAATAATAAAAATATTGAAGAAAAATAATATAAAATGTGGATAAAATAATGATAAGGTTTGCTAAATATTTAAAGTAGACATATGTGACCAATTACAATCATGATGGTGTGATCACTCACCTAGAGCAAGACATCCTGAAATGTGAAGTCAAGTGGGACTTAGAAAGCTTCGCTATGAACAAAGCTAGTGGAGGTGATGGAATTCCAGTTGAGCTGTTTCAAATCCTGGAAGATGATGCTGTGAAAGTGCTGCACTCAATATGCCAGCAAATTTGGAACACTCAGCAGTGGCCACAGGACTGGAAAAGGTCAGTTTTCATTCCAATCCCAAAGAAAGGCAATGCCAAAGAATGCTCAAACTACCGCACAATTGTACTCATCTCACATGCTAGTAAACTAATGCTCAAAATTCTCCAAGCCAGGCTTCAGCAGTACGGGAACCATGAATTCCAGATGTTCAAGCTGGTTTTAGTAAAGGCAGAGGAACCAGAGATCAAATTGCCAACATCCACTGGATCATCGAAAAAGCAAGAGAGTGCCAGAAAAACATCTATTTCTGCTTTATTGACTATGCCAAAGTCTTTGACTGTGTGGATAAACTGTGGAAAATTCTGAAAGAGATGGGCATACCAGACTACCTGACCTGCCTCTTGAGAAACCTATATGCAGGTTAGGAAGCAACAGTTAGAACTGGACATGGAACAACAGACTGGTTCCAAATAGGAAAAGGAGTANAAAAACATCTATTTCTGCTTTATTGACTATGCCAAAGCCTTTGACTATGTGGATCACAATAAACTATGGAAGATTCTGAAAGAGATGGGAATCCCAGACCACCTGACCTGCCTCTTGAGAAATCTGTGTGAGGGTCAGGAAGCAACAGTTAGAACTGGACATGGAAGGAGTACGTCAAGGCTGTATATTGTCACCCTGCTTATTTAACTTATATGCAGAGTACATTATGAGAAACACTGGGCTGGAAGAAGCACAAGCTGAAATCAAGATTGCTGGGAGAAATATCAATAACCTCAGATATGCAGATAACACCACCCTTATGGCAGAAAGTGAAGAGGAACTAAAGAGCCTCTTGATGAGAGTGAAAGAGGAGAGTGAAATAGTTGGCTTAAAGCTCAACATTCAGAAAACAAAGATCATGGCATCTGGTCCCATCACTTCATGACAAATAGATGGCAAAACAGTGGAAACAGTGGCTGACTTATTTTTCTGGGCTCCAAAATCACTGCGGATGGTGACTGCAGCCATGAAATTAAAAGATGCTTACTCCTTGAAAATAAAGTGATGAACAATCTCAACAGCATATTAAAAAACAGAGACATTACTTTGCCAACAAAGGTCCATGTAGTCAAGGCTATGGTTTTTCTAGTGGTCACATATGGATGTGAGTGTTGGACTGTGAAGAAAGCTGAGCACAGAAGAATTGATGCTTTTGAACTGTGATGTTGGAGAAGACTCTTGAGAGTCCCTTGGACTGCAAGGAGATCCAACCAGTTCATTCTAAAGGAGATCAGTCCTGGGTGTTCATTGGTAGGACTAATGTTGAAGCTGAAACTCCAGTACTTTGGCCACCTCAAGTGAAGAGCTGACTCATTGGAAAAGACCCTGATGCTGGGAAAGATTGAGAGCAGGAGGAGAAGGGGAACGACAGAGCATGAGATGGCTGGATGGCATCACCAACTCAATGGACATGGGTTTGGGTGGACTCCAGGGGTTGGTGATGGACAGGGAGGCCTGGCGTGCTGCGATTCATGGGGTCGCAAAGAGTCAGACACGACTGAGTGACTGAACTGAACTGATCCTGCCGGTAACAGACATGGTGTATATCAATATTTCCCAATCGTATTCAAGGCAGAAACTTACTGAAAGCTGCATGACTAAGTGTACACTCAGCTGGTTTACAGAGCATGTATTTAACCATGCGTAACTTTTCTGAGCTTAATATTCAGACTCATAAACCTGTTTTTCTACCTTGCTTTCAGATTTTCAGTGCATTTAAAAATATCATAAAGAGGTTGCACTATTTTGGTCTTAATCCATGCTGAAGTGCTCTTTCAGTATCACATTTCCAACATGCTTATATCGGTCATTAACCTGAGGGAAAAAAATGATGCAACACATGTATGCTTTGTACTGCCATTTGCAAGCCCATTCCCTAAATATATTAAAAGTTGGCATTTGGGTGAGTGTGTGTATGTGTGCGTGTGCATGCAAGCTTGCAGGGTTCCCCCCCCCCTCCAAGGAAAACAATGTTGTGTAAGAACTTTGAGATTTCAAGGCCAAACTTGAGTTTTCACTTATTTAACAGATGTATTACTGTTCTTATGAAGAATTTCTGGAGTCCAGTTGGACATTTAACTAATGTTTAGTCACAGCAATTTGGAAAGGGAAAAAAAAGCTACTTTGTGGTGACAGGGTCATATTCTTTACTGGTTGTCAACATCATACAGTTTAAGGGCCAACGACTGTTTGTTTCCAAATCCTTGCCCCTAAGTATCACAGAGCATCAGTATTCAAAAATCCACCATGAGCCTTTTTGGATCCCCACTTGAACAAATCAAAAAAGATTTATGAGAAAATTAAGGAAATATGAACACTGACTGGATATTTGGTAGTATTAAATAATTATTATTCATTTTTAAGTGCAATAATAGTATTGCTGTTACTTTTAAAATAAAAGGGTTCTCAGCTTTTAGAGATATATGCACTGATATGTTTGCTGATGAAATGATAATGTTTGGGATTTACTTTTTTATCTTCTTTTTTTTTTTTTTTTGACACGGACCATTTTTAAAGCTTTTATTTGTTACAATATTGCTTCTGCTTTGTTATTATTATTTTTTGGCCACAAGACATGTGGGATCTTAGCTCCCTGACCAGGGATTTGAATCTGCACTCCCTGCATTGGAAAGTGAAGTTTTAACCACTGGACCCACAGGGAAGTCCCTGGGACTTACTTTAAAATAATTTATTGTGTGTGGGGTAAAGAATGGGTGGAGGTTTAGCTGAAACAAGATTTTCCATGTTAATTGTTAAAACCAGATGATGAGTGCATGGTTGGTCATTCATTGTAAAAATCTCTCTACTTTTATGCTGGGAACTTTTCCATAATAAATGATTTTCAAAAATATATGAATCTTATCCAGGAATAATTATCCACAAATATCTTGGCCATCCTTGACTTTAGCAAAGATGAACTGATCAAATTTCTTAAAGGAGGTGGAGGCCAAAAGGAAGATGAAATGAGGCAGATAAGTCTGAAAAGAGAGGAAGCTGGGAAAGCTTGCAACATAGACTCTTGCCAGAGTGGACAAGCGACTGCCAGCCACAGAGAGAGAGCATTTGGGAGTGGTAGTAGCTGGAGAGAGAATGCTGCAAGAAAGTAGTAAACTCAAAAGAAGGAAGGGATCCTGTGTATGCATGTTGGTGAGGGCTAGTGAGATTCAGCTGTAAAACAAACTTAACTTTTGGGTCAAGCTGGCTTTGTCTCCCCTCTAGTGCCTTTGGAAACATCATGGAGATAAGGCATTTAGAATTCACTCTTGGTCCAATTCTCAAGTCAAACAGTAACTTATATAGAATCATCTTCTATTTTTGCCTACATTTTCAAATCTACCAGTCTTGGGTCAGCTGCTATTTTTCTATATCTGCTTCCATTTTTGGTCTAAAAACAAGCAAAAGTTACCATTTTAATGATGGTGGATGGCAGACCTGAAGGGACTCCTATAGATCGCTTACTCCTTTTCCCAGGAGAGAAAATAGAAACTAAGAGGAAGGAAGTGAGTTGCCTAGCATTGTACAGTATGGGGACATGGTAGGCACTCAATAAATGTCTGTTGAATCCAGGATTGGTACATTCTAGTATAACTCTTCCCTCTAGCTCAAACGGTAAAGAATCTGCATGCTATTCATGTTGAGGTTTGACAGAAAACAACAAAATTCTGTAAAGCAATTATCTTTTAATTAAAAAAAAAGAATCTGCCTACAGTGCAGGAGACTCAGGTTTGATCCCTGGGTCCAGAAGATCCTCTGGAGAAGGGAATGGCAATCCACTCCAGAATTCTTGCTTGGAAAATTCCATGGACAGAGGAGCCTAGAGGGCTACAGTCCATGAGGTCGCAAAGAGTCAGATATAACTGAGCGACTAACACACACATTATAACTCTACCAAGAAATTACAGCTGGCATCAGATATTTGTTGGTGCCCATGTCACACAGTTTTAATACCATTCCTGGTTGGAAAAAAATGAATAAATAGAGAAAGCAAAGTTAGATCGTCCTTGACTTATAGGCCTTCTTTCTCTATAATTCTAGTTCTGGTCTCCATGGGATCCCTGTGTGCATGCAGAGCGGCTCTTGGCTGTGAAGGTCATAGCTAATCCAGGTCTCCTCTTGGGTCTGAGTTTTGTTGATTGTCTGTTAGCCTCCTTAGTGCCGCAGGCACTGGTTATTTGGGCTGCATGGCAGAATGTACATCACTCCATACGTTCAAGGTTTGCACTGCGCTCCCATAGTGAGAAAATGGTGAGTTGGGCTCCAAACTACCTATTTTACTGTCAAGGAGTAGCTGCTGCTGCTGCTGCTAAGTCGCTTCAGTCGTGTCCGACCCTGTGTGACCCCATAGACGGCAGCCCACCAGGCTCCCCAGTCCCTGGGATTCTCCAGGCAAGAACACTGGAGTGGGTTGCCATTTCCTTCTCCAATGCAGGAAAGTGAAAAGTGAAAGTGAAGTCGCTCAGTCATGTCTGACTCGTAGCGACTCCATGGACTGCAGCCTACCAGGCTCCTCTGCCCGAGGGGTTTTCCAGGCAAGGAGTAGCTATCTAGCATTATTTTTCAGTTTTCAATATACCCCAGGGGTGAGGGGAGAAAGTTAATCTGTGGAGTGTTTTTTTTTTTCCCCCAACAATTTGAAAAGTAGAAAAAAGAAAGGGAAAAAAAACCCCTATTTTTATTCTTAAGCATTTCTAGAAATGTAAACAAAAGAGTTAAGCTTTGAGTTCTAGCATTCTAAGATTCTAATATTGCTAACTAGATTTAGACCATATTTTTCTAAAACAGTACAATTAGAAAATGTCATGCCATTACAAACTCAGTACAATGAAGGTTATAGTATAATAAGATGATATAAAAGCAAGATATATTGCTGCCACTAGGATTGTCATTTTCACATAAGAAGGAAAAAGGAATTGTTGCTAGAAAAACAGTATGTGCAGTTATAGCCATCATTTATTGAAGTTCACTTTACATGGTTTATTTCATCAACATCTCAAAATAACCTGATGAGGTAGGTCCTTTTATTACCATTTTACAGATGAGAACTGAAGCTCAGACAGATCAAGTTGAGGAAACCTCCCAAAATAGGACCAAAAGATGATTAACCGGAGCATGAAAGATGTGAAAATGAGAGAATCAGTCTAAGACATACAATATCCAATTTGTAGGAGTTCTAGAAGTAGAGAAAACAAAAAAGATATTATGTGAGAAATAATACAATGTCTCAAAAATGAAAGATAAGTTTTTTTGATTGAAAGAGCTCACAAAAGCCCAGCCCAGTAAATGGAAGATGATGGATAAGAAGGTATATTACTGTTTAATGTTAAAACAGTAAAGATCAAAAGAGAACATTTAAAGTTTGTAGAAAAAAAAGTTGTATACAAAAAAATAAGAAATCTTTCAAAAAAAATCTATAGAAGATCAGACTTTTCAAAAGCAACACTAGAACCATGAACATTGGGATAAGGTTTTCAAAATTCTTACAGGAAATTGTTTCTAATTAAGGATTCTTCAACTGGTGAAACTTTGAATGATATATGAAGATATATTCAGACACAGAAGGGTTTTATTCAAATTACCTCCCACGTAAGCTTTCTAAAGAAGTTAGTGCAGGGTATGGTCCAGCAAAACTAGATCATAAAGCAATCAAGAGGGCAACCTAAGATCTAGGAAACAGAATCTAACACAGAAGAGAAGCAAAGGGAATTCCTGGGACCACAGCTGGGTAACTAGACTTACTGTAGTGATCAGTTTGCAATGTATAGAAGTATTGAATCACTATGTTGTGTAACAGGAACCAACACAGGTCAATTACACTTCAAAACCAAACAAATAAAGTCATAGAAAAAGAGATCAGATTTGTGGTTACCAGAGGCAGAGGGCAGGGGAATTGGATGAACACAGTCAAAAGGTACAAACTTGCAGTTATAAGATAAAACAAGTACTGGGGATATAATGTACAACATGATAAATATTGATATAATTAACATCGCTGTATGTTATATGTGAAAGTTGTTAAGAGAATAGAGCCTAAGAGTTCTTACCCCAAGTAAAAAATTGGTTTTTTCCTATTTCTCTAATTTTGTATATATGTGAGATGATGGATGTTCGCTAAACTTATTGTGGAAGTTATTTCATGATATATGTAAGTCAAATCATTATGTTGTACACCTTAAATTTATGAAGTCAGTCAGTCAGTTCAGTCACTCAGTCGTGTCTGACTCTTTGCGACTCCATGGACTGCAGCACACCAGGCTTCCCTGTCAATCACCATCTCCTGGAGCTTGCTCAAACTCATGTCCATTGAGTCAGTAATGCCATCCAACCATCTCGTCCTCTGTAGTCCCGTTCTCCTCCTGCCTTCAATCTTGCGTAGTATCAGGGTCTTTTCCAATGAGTCCGTTATTTTGTATCAGGTGGCCAAAGTATTGGAGCTTCAGCTTCAGCATCAGTCCTTCCAATGAATATTCAGGACTGATTTCCTTTAGGATTGACTGGTTTGACCTCCTTGCTGTCCACTTATGAACTGCTGTATGACCACTATATCTCAATAAAACTGGAAGACAAAAAAAAACCAAAAAACAAATCAAAGCAAAAGAGACAATTTGGAAATCACAAAATAAAGGCACTACAGTTAATGGCATTTTACATGGATCAACTGTAGACCAATAATTATATGGTATAATGCTGAATATTTAAGCTCAAATTTGTTGCATTTGTGGAAGGGAATTATGGGTGCACATGGTGTGTATGTAAAGCTAGTTCCTCAGCTTCTATAGTAGAAATTTAGAAATAGATAATCTCTAAGCCTAAGTAAAAATAAGAAATAGCATTAAATATTAGGGTATTATTCCAAAGTAAAGAGTTATATGCCAAAAGAAACAGCTACAGATATTAAAAGCAGTTTTAAACAACACAGATTTATTAGCTTACATTTCTGCAGGTCAGAAGGGCAGCCCAGCATGACTGAATTCTCTGCTCAGGATCTGACAAGGCTGAAATCACACCAGGCTTGCCAACCTGGGCTCCTCTCTGGAGGAACTGGGGGAGAGTCTGTTTTCAGGCTCATTCAGGTTGCTGGCAGGATGCGGTTCCAACACTTTGTCCATGGCTTCGTCCGTCCTTAAGCCAGCAACATTTTGGTTCCTTTCTGTGTTTTGAATCTCTCCTCTTATGTTTTCAACCAGAGAAATTTCTCTGCTTCTAGGGGCTCAAATGACCACATCTGACCCACTCTCATAATACAAGATAATCTCCCCACTTAAAATTCTGTTATGTTAACCACATTTGCTGAGTCCTTAGAACTGACTCACTGGAAAAGACCCTGATGCTGGGAAAGACTGAAGGAAGGAGGAGAAGGAGATGACAGAGGATAAGATGGTTGGGTGGTGTCAACGACTAGATGGACATGAGTTTGAGCAAGCTCTGCAAGTTGGTGATGGACAGGGAAGCCTGGCGTGCTGCAATCCATGGGGTCACAAAGAGTTGGAAACGACTGAGTGACTGAACTTTGCCATGTAAAGTAACATTGTCATGGGTTCCAAGGATTAGGGTGTGAGCCTCTCTCCTGGGAGGAGGAATCAGCATAAGAGTGGCAGGGCAGGGGAACTGGTTTTTTTTTTTTTTTTTTTTTTTTTTTAAGATGGCTGGATGGCATCATGGACTCGATGGACGTGAGTCTGAGTGAACTCCGGGAGATGGTGATGGACAGGGAGGCCTGGCGTGCTGCGATTCATGGGGTCGCAAAGAGTCGGACACGACTGAGTGACTGAACTGAACTGAACTGATTGGATCTGTGGGCTGGCTAAAGAGAGTCCACTTAGAAAGTGAAGATTTGATCAGCCAAATATAATATGACATTGTAATATGGATAATCATCCTCACAAATCGCATAGTTCTTTTTTCAGTTGTAAGTTACCTTTATTTACCTCATGGTAGGCAGAGAGAATTGGAGAAGGCATTGGAAACCCACTGCACTGTTCTTGCCTGGAGAATCCCAGGGGCAGGGGAGCCTGGTGGGCTGCCATCTATGGGTTCGCACAGAGTCGGACACGACTGAAGCGACGTAGCAGCAGCGGGCAGAGAGAAGGATCCAGGAGCCAACTTGGATGGTGCTAAGCCTGGGGTTGGTTGGCAAGGGCCCCTGCAAAGGCTGAACAATCTCAAGGTTTGTCCCCTATCCTATCTATGGTGCTGCAAGACTTGCACTCACAGGAGACAGTCAGGACATTCACACTCAGGGCAGTTTCCATGCAGGTTAGAAGCAAGGTCAGAGGAATGCACTGCTTTGTCTTGAAGCCTAAACAAGACTATTTATTTAATTTCCTTAACACCCTGGTGGGTCCATGGTAAGAATCTGCTTCGTAATGCAGGAGACATGGGTTTGATTCTTGTTCTGGGAAGATCTCACATGTCACGGAAACTAAGTTGATGAGCCACAGATACTGAGCTTGTTTGGGAAAACTACTCAAGCCTGCATGCCTAGGGCCTGTGCTACCGATGTTGCTAAGTCGCTTCAGTCACGTCCGACTCTGTGTGACCCCATAGATGGCAGCCCACCAGGCTCTGTCATCCCTGGGATTCTCCAGGCAAGAATACTGGAGTGGGTTGCCATTTCCTTCTCCAATGCACGCACGTGAAAAGTGAAAGTGAAGTCGCTCAGTCGTGACCGACTCTTAGCCACGCCATTGACTACAGCCCACCAGGCTCCTCCATTCATGGGATTTTCCAGGCAAGACTACTGGAGTGGGGTGCCATTGCCTTCTCCAGCCTAGGACCTGTGCTTCACAACAAAGGAAGCCACCACAAAAAGTAACCGTGCTTTCCGCTCTAGAGAGTAGCCCTCTCTCGTCTCAAATAGACAAAAGACCACATAGCAAAAAAGACCCAGTACAGGACAAAAAAAAAAAAAAAATCTTGGCTTCATCTCTGTGGGTGCTACAGCACCACTGGAGGGTGCTGTACATTTCACATGTCAAAGAACAGAGCCGTAAGCTGCCTGAAGCCAACTGTTGCTCTCTAATCTAATTTATAATTTCCTCTTTTTTCCTAAGATTATGATATCCTGCAATCAACATGACTTTGTCATGTATGTGGACCTACATGAGAGAGTTAGGTTGGATTCTGGAAGAAACCACAATACATGAAAAATACACAAATTAAAACCAAGACTGGGTTGTCTATGCAGAAGTGTTCCATTCAACACAGTGAGTGACATAGTGTCTCTATCTAGACGACTTACAGCAAGACAGGTGTCTTCAGAGACGACAAAGTCCACAGTGACTTTAAAAGAACACACATTGTGACGATGACGACATCATCACACTGACGACACGTGTTTCAGCACGTCCTACACACTAAGCATTACTCTAAAGACGTCACACGGATGAACTTGTCATCAACAAAACAGCACATTAGGGAAAGATCTGTGTCCACCTTACTGGGGAGAGAACTCTGTCACTCTAAGGAATTGCTCAGTTAAGAAATGAGGCAACAGCACCTGAGCTCAGGTAGTTGGGAGAGACAACTGAACCTAAGGAATCAAACAATGACGACACGTGTTTCAGCACGTCCTACACACTAAGCATTACTCTAAAGACGTCACACGGATGAACTTGTCATCAACAAAACAGCACATTAGGGAAAGATCTGTGTCCACCTTACTGGGGAGAGAACTCTGTCACTCTAAGGAATTGCTCAGTTAAGAAATGAGGCAACAGCACCTGAGCTCAGGTAGTTGGGAGAGACAACTGAACCTAAGGAATCAAACAGGTAACTAGCAGAGAAGGAAAGTGCATCCACAGANTTTTTTTTTTTCCCCCAACAATTTGAAAAGTAGAAAAAAGAAAGGGAAAAAAAACCCCTATTTTTATTCTTAAGCATTTCTAGAAATGTAAACAAAAGAGTTAAGCTTTGAGTTCTAGCATTCTAAGATTCTAATATTGCTAACTAGATTTAGACCATATTTTTCTAAAACAGTACAATTAGAAAATGTCATGCCATTACAAACTCAGTACAATGAAGGTTATAGTATAATAAGATGATATAAAAGCAAGATATATTGCTGCCACTAGGATTGTCATTTTCACATAAGAAGGAAAAAGGAATTGTTGCTAGAAAAACAGTATGTGCAGTTATAGCCATCATTTATTGAAGTTCACTTTACATGGTTTATTTCATCAACATCTCAAAATAACCTGATGAGGTAGGTCCTTTTATTACCATTTTACAGATGAGAACTGAAGCTCAGACAGATCAAGTTGAGGAAACCTCCCAAAATAGGACCAAAAGATGATTAACCGGAGCATGAAAGATGTGAAAATGAGAGAATCAGTCTAAGACATACAATATCCAATTTGTAGGAGTTCTAGAAGTAGAGAAAACAAAAAAGATATTATGTGAGAAATAATACAATGTCTCAAAAATGAAAGATAAGTTTTTTTGATTGAAAGAGCTCACAAAAGCCCAGCCCAGTAAATGGAAGATGATGGATAAGAAGGTATATTACTGTTTAATGTTAAAACAGTAAAGATCAAAAGAGAACATTTAAAGTTTGTAGAAAAAAAAGTTGTATACAAAAAAATAAGAAATCTTTCAAAAAAAATCTATAGAAGATCAGACTTTTCAAAAGCAACACTAGAACCATGAACATTGGGATAAGGTTTTCAAAATTCTTACAGGAAATTGTTTCTAATTAAGGATTCTTCAACTGGTGAAACTTTGAATGATATATGAAGATATATTCAGACACAGAAGGGTTTTATTCAAATTACCTCCCACGTAAGCTTTCTAAAGAAGTTAGTGCAGGGTATGGTCCAGCAAAACTAGATCATAAAGCAATCAAGAGGGCAACCTAAGATCTAGGAAACAGAATCTAACACAGAAGAGAAGCAAAGGGAATTCCTGGGACCACAGCTGGGTAACTAGACTTACTGTAGTGATCAGTTTGCAATGTATAGAAGTATTGAATCACTATGTTGTGTAACAGGAACCAACACAGGTCAATTACACTTCAAAACCAAACAAATAAAGTCATAGAAAAAGAGATCAGATTTGTGGTTACCAGAGGCAGAGGGCAGGGGAATTGGATGAACACAGTCAAAAGGTACAAACTTGCAGTTATAAGATAAAACAAGTACTGGGGATATAATGTACAACATGATAAATATTGATATAATTAACATCGCTGTATGTTATATGTGAAAGTTGTTAAGAGAATAGAGCCTAAGAGTTCTTACCCCAAGTAAAAAATTGGTTTTTTCCTATTTCTCTAATTTTGTATATATGTGAGATGATGGATGTTCGCTAAACTTATTGTGGAAGTTATTTCATGATATATGTAAGTCAAATCATTATGTTGTACACCTTAAATTTATGAAGTCAGTCAGTCAGTTCAGTCACTCAGTCGTGTCTGACTCTTTGCGACTCCATGGACTGCAGCACACCAGGCTTCCCTGTCAATCACCATCTCCTGGAGCTTGCTCAAACTCATGTCCATTGAGTCAGTAATGCCATCCAACCATCTCGTCCTCTGTAGTCCCGTTCTCCTCCTGCCTTCAATCTTGCGTAGTATCAGGGTCTTTTCCAATGAGTCCGTTATTTTGTATCAGGTGGCCAAAGTATTGGAGCTTCAGCTTCAGCATCAGTCCTTCCAATGAATATTCAGGACTGATTTCCTTTAGGATTGACTGGTTTGACCTCCTTGCTGTCCACTTATGAACTGCTGTATGACCACTATATCTCAATAAAACTGGAAGACAAAAAAAAACCAAAAAACAAATCANGAGCTTCAGCTTCAGCATCAGTCCTTCCAATGAATATTCAGGACTGATTTCCTTTAGGATTGACTGGTTTGACCTCCTTGCTGTCCACTTATGAACTGCTGTATGACAACTATATCTCAATAAAACTGGAAGACAAAAAAAAACCAAAAAACAAATCAAAGCAAAAGAGACAATTTGGAAATCACAAAATAAAGGCACTACAGTTAATGGCATTTTACATGGATCAACTGTAGACCAATAATTATATGGTATAATGCTGAATATTTAAGCTCAAATTTGTTGCATTTGTGGAAGGGAATTATGGGTGCACATGGTGTGTATGTAAAGCTAGTTCCTCAGCTTCTATAGTAGAAATTTAGAAATAGATAATCTCTAAGCCTAAGTAAAAATAAGAAATAGCATTAAATATTAGGGTATTATTCCAAAGTAAAGAGTTATATGCCAAAAGAAACAGCTACAGATATTAAAAGCAGTTTTAAACAACACAGATTTATTAGCTTACATTTCTGCAGGTCAGAAGGGCAGCCCAGCATGACTGAATTCTCTGCTCAGGATCTGACAAGGCTGAAATCACACCAGGCTTGCCAACCTGGGCTCCTCTCTGGAGGAACTGGGGGAGAGTCTGTTTTCAGGCTCATTCAGGTTGCTGGCAGGATGCGGTTCCAACACTTTGTCCATGGCTTCGTCCGTCCTTAAGCCAGCAACATTTTGGTTCCTTTCTGTGTTTTGAATCTCTCCTCTTATGTTTTCAACCAGAGAAATTTCTCTGCTTCTAGGGGCTCAAATGACCACATCTGACCCACTCTCATAATACAAGATAATCTCCCCACTTAAAATTCTGTTATGTTAACCACATTTGCTGAGTCCTTAGAACTGACTCACTGGAAAAGACCCTGATGCTGGGAAAGACTGAAGGAAGGAGGAGAAGGAGATGACAGAGGATAAGATGGTTGGGTGGTGTCAACGACTAGATGGACATGAGTTTGAGCAAGCTCTGCAAGTTGGTGATGGACAGGGAAGCCTGGCGTGCTGCAATCCATGGGGTCACAAAGAGTTGGAAACGACTGAGTGACTGAACTTTGCCATGTAAAGTAACATTGTCATGGGTTCCAAGGATTAGGGTGTGAGCCTCTCTCCTGGGAGGAGGAATCAGCATAAGAGTGGCAGGGCAGGGGAACTGGTTTTTTTTTTTTTTTTTTTTTTTTTTTTACAAGCCCGGTCGACTTTTAAAATTGTTGTTCAGTCGTTTCTGACTCTTTGCGACCCCGTGGGCTGCAGCACACTAGGCTTCCCTGTTTTTCATTATCTTCTGGAGCTTGCTCAAACTCATGTCAGTGATGCCATTCAGTCAGTGATGCCATTTAGCCATCCCATCCTCTGTTGTCCCCCTTCTCCTGCCTTCAATCTTTCCCAGCATCAGGGTCTTTTCCAGTGAGTCAGTTCTTTGCATCAGGATTTTTTTTTTTTTTTTTTTTTTTTTTTACAAGCCCGGTCGACTTTTAAAATTGTTGTTCAGTCGTTTCTGACTCTTTGCGACCCCGTGGGCTGCAGCACACTAGGCTTCCCTGTTTTTCATTATCTTCTGGAGCTTGCTCAAACTCATGTCAGTGATGCCATTCAGTCAGTGATGCCATTTAGCCATCCCATCCTCTGTTGTCCCCCTTCTCCTGCCTTCAATCTTTCCCAGCATCAGGGTCTTTTCCAGTGAGTCAGTTCTTTGCATCAGGTGGCCAAAGTATTGGAGCTTCAGCTTCAGCATCAGTCCTTCCAATGAATATTCAGGACTGATGTCCTTTAGGATTAACTGGTTTGATCTCCTTGCTGTTCAAGGGATTCTCTTCTCCAGCACTACAGTTTGAAAGCATCAGTTCTTTGGTGCTCAGCCTTCTTCATGATCCAACTCTCACATTCATACATGACTACTGGAAAAACCATAGCTTTGGCTATACGGATCTTTGTCCACAAAGACATAAAATTAGGTACATGTTTTATGTTGATCAAATGAAATCCCAAAAGTTAATTGCAATGACCCAATTTCCAAGTATTGAATTCAAAGGGACTATTTTAGAGAATGCATCAGATACAGTAGCAGATATACAAGCAATCTATATTATACAAAGTCCATTTTGGCATTTCTAGACAAAATGACCTAAGACCTGCAAAGCATGTTAAGAAATATTTGTTAGGTACAACCATGGCTGGGCCCTTGGGAAAATTAGGATTTGGATGAATCATAGGATTCTTCCAATGTATCAATTCCTTTGTTCTTATTGCTGTATTAAAGGACCGACTTTGGTTATTTTTGGTAGATACTGCTGATAGCTAACTATCCCCTGTAGTGAGAATAGGAGGTGACCATAAACATATTCTCTTGATATGTAAAACAAACGTCATCATCTTAATTTTTGCAGGATGTCAGAACAGAGCCCATCTAGTCCAACCTCCTCATTTTACAGATGAGAATACTGAGGCTGAGAGAGACAAAGGAAGCTGCCCATGGCATTGCTAGTGCACACAGCAAAGATCCTCACTTCTAAACAAGCTCTACAGCTTATGGCCATTGTTATGAGCCTTGGATGGGGTATTAAATCACTGTCTAATATCTTCATTTTCTAGATGGGGAAGTAGATGCAGATAGGAAGAGATACCTGTCAAAGTCATTTGAAACTTCTAAATTCTAATCCAGGTCTCTTTCCCTGTACAAAGTAGCCTCTCCCTGATTAACCACCTGAAAGTGAAAGTGTTAGTTGCTCAGGCAGGTCTGACTCTTTGCCACCCTGTGGACTGTATTCCATCCTCTGTCCATGGAATTCTCCAGGCAAGAATACTGGAGTAGGTAGCCATTTCCTTCTCCAGGGGATCTTCCCAAACCAGGACTGAACCTGGGTCTCCCAAATTGTGGGCAGATTCTTTACCGTTTGAGCCACCAGAAAAGCCAACTAACCACTCAATACCAAGACACACCTTCAGTTCAGTTCAGTTCAGTCGCTCAGTCGTGTCTGACTCTTTGCGATCCCATGAATCGTGAATCGCAGCATGCCAGGCCTCCCTATCCATCACCAACTCCCGGAGTTCACTCAGACTCACGTCCACCAAGTCAGTGATGCCATCCAGCCATCCCATCCTCTGTCGTCCCCTTCTTCTCCTGCCCCCAATCCCTCCCAGCATCAAAGTCTTTTCCAGTGAGTCAACTCTTTGCATGAGGT
>SJYX01014017.1:0-12838 GCA_006410675.1 Oreotragus oreotragus | reverse complement strand
CCTTGCTTCTATCACCAGTCACATCCACAGCTGGGTATTGTTTTTGCTTTCGCTCCATCCCTTCATTCTTTCTGGATTTATTTCTCCACTGACCTCCAGTAGCATATTGGGCACCTACTGACCTGGGGAGTACCTCTTTCAGTATCCTATCATTTTGCCTTTTCATACTGTTCATGGGGTTCTCAAGGCAAGAATACTGAAGTGCTTTGCCATTCCCTTCTCCAGTGGACCACATTCTGTCACACCTTACCCACTTCTAAATTCCTAGTGCCTAGCACACTGCCTGGCTCATAGAGAAATGAATGCACAAATGAATCTTAAGACAGTGTATAAAAACTCACTTTGCAACGAAATGATTCACATTCTCAGTCTTCCAGTTGATAAGAAATCTGGTAATAATTTGAAATAAGATGTTTCTTCTTTAGCCTCCTAGGACAAATAAGTACATCACTGGCTGTATTATACAGGCTCTAAAGTCAGGCTGACTTGTTTTCCAATTCTGTCCCAGTCATGAGCTATGTGTTCTTGGACTCCCAACTGAATCACATTATGCCTTGCTTTCTTCATCTGTAACATGAAGATAATAGCACAATTTATCTCCTAGGGCTCACATGGGGATTTAGTGAAAAAACACATGTAACTTGGCAGACAGTAGCTACTGGGTAACTATTGATTTTCTCTTTTTATATAATGGTCTACCTAATAAATGCTGAAAACTAGCAGTGAAATATTTTCCTGTTGCTAATGGCAAACCAAGTGTGACCTAGAAAAAAAAGACAGCTAAATGCCAAAGAAACTTCAAGAAGAAGTCATGTTGGGGATTGATATAAAAGTACATCCAAATGTCAGCAAAACTCCTCCCTCACTTGAAGTAGAAGCATGCCAAGATTTTGCTACAGTATTTACAAAAAATGTTATTGCTTGATCTAATCATTAGGGTTTACAAGAAAATAGAGTCTCTGAAATAAGTGTTCTGTTGTTGTTCAGTTGCTAAGTCATATCCAACTCTTTGTGACCCCATGGACTGCAGCACACCAGGCTCCCCTGTTCTTCACTGTCTCCTGGAGTTTGCTCAAATTTGTGTTCATTGAGTTGGTGTTGCTGTCTAACCATTTCACCCTCTGCCACCCCTTTCTCCTTTTGCCTTCAATTTTTCCCAGCATTAGGGTCTTTTCCAATGACCCAGCATCAGGTGGCCAAAGTATTACTTTCTTCTAAAACTATTAATATTCTTGTAGCATGAAACACTACTCATGTGAGCACAAAGTTGTGCTTGTAAAAGAGCAGGACTGCATGGAAATGACAAAATAGTAAATTATCCTGGAAAGCAAATGGGCTTAGATGGTTCTGGCTCCTCTGCCCTGAGATGAGGTGAACACATTTGTAGCTACAGGAATTTGTTTTCTATAGCTCTCACACAGATATATAATCTAAGGGTCCCCAGTTAAATGTTTTCTGTCCTAATAGTGTTGATGTGTTGAAAATCAAAAGGCAGTTTCTTAATCAAAACTATACTTACCTGGAGATGGATTTCCAGAATCTTTCTGCATCATTTTAAATAATTACAGAAGTAACCTGACCCAGACCAGCACCTCCTATCCATACCCTAGGGCTTGGATCCTGGAAAGTTGCAGGGTAAGTGACAAATATTAGGTTAAAGACCCACTCCTAGAACATAATACAAATGAGAAACTCTCTATGACATTCAAACCATTTTGCTGTACTTACAGAAAACATGGAAATATATTACTACCTCTTAAAAGGGAAACTTTTGTAAATGGATTTTCTTAGTCTCAGATCTAACTTGCTTATGTGATTCATTCATAACTAGAGGTCCCTCATCATGTATATACCATGACAGTCTCCTGAGGTACACTGCACTCTGTGCTGTGCTTAGTTACTCAGTCATGTCTGATGCTTTGTGACCCTATGGACTGTAACCTGCCAGGCTTCTCTGTCCATGGGGATTCTCCAGGCAAGAATACTAGAGTGGGTTGCCATGCCCTCCTNATAACTAGAGGTCCCTCATTATGTATATACCATGACAGTCTCCTGAGGTACACTGCACTCTGTGCTGTGCTTAGTTACTCAGTCATGTCTGATGCTTTGTGACCCTATGGACTGTAACCTGCCAGGCTTCTCTGTCCATGGGGATTCTCCAGGCAAGAATACTAGAGTGGGTTGCCATGCCCTCCTCCAGGGTCCCAACCCAGGAATCGAACCCAGGTCTCCCACATTGCAGGCAGATTCTTTAACGTTTGAGCCACCAGGGAGGCCTGAGAATACTGGAGTGGGTAGCCTATCCATTCTCCAGGGGAACTTCCTGACACAGGAATCAAACCAGGGTCTCCTGCATTGCAGGCAGATTCTTTACTAGCTGAGCTATCAGGGAAGCCCACACTGCACTCTACTGGAAGCTTAAAATCAGAAAGGACTAGTTCCCCATTTCCCTTGTTAGAACCATGATTTATCAAACACTTATGTCCCTTTAGGTACTGTTTGCAAAGGCTGTGCTAATATTAAACTACATGCACACCTTTATCAGAAAACCCAGGCATGTCAAGAACAGCAGAGAAGCTCATGATGAATGGTTGTAAGATAAATTAGCAGTCTTGGAATTTTTTCCCAACTTACATTGTTTTAACTCCAATTTTTTCTGCCACCTATTCCTCATAACACTTTCTTTGAAATAAGACAAAAGGAAAACATTTGGTTGACATACAAAAAAAACAATATTTATTTTACTCAAGCTTTTCTGCAAGAAGTTAAAACGATCCCCAGTTGAAGGCATTACCAAAAATGTTAACACAGTTTCATGTATCCCTTCTGTGCCGGATGAGGAAAAGACTTATCTGAATGAAAGAATAAGAATGACCATTCTTACAGTGGGTTTACTTAGCTATGTGGAGAAAAAAAAAACAGATAGGTTAGACATCAAATAGCACATAAACCTACTAGTTTCCTATAGGTAGTGGGAATTAAGCTGATGCTCTCAATTAAGCAATTGCTCTCAAGACCTGGGGATCGCTTTTCAGCAATTATAAAACAGCCATAGACACTTCCATAATTCACCACCCTATTTTTTCCCCCAACTATTTTGCTACTAAAAGAGCAAGATGGAAACAAAACACAATTTCCCCACTCTCAGGCTGCAGGACTGTCTGGCACCAGTAGTTCCTTAGATCATCAGAATATTAGAGCATCCCCCACTACTGCTATCTAAGTAGGATGACAGGAAAAATGGCTTTGGGTGAGACATTTAGGTGTTGTGTTTTCTGGAAGTATAAGATCTGGCTAGGAAATAATAATCTCCCCCCTACACAGGAAAACCTAATATTATTTCTAGAGAACAGTAGAGCAGAATGGAACATCCATGCCTGTCTTCCAGCCTCAACCTGACCTCAAATATAGAAGTGCAGGGAGGAAACATCTTGACATGTGCCATTGCCATGATCCCCAATTTTCTCCTCCACTGTGGTGCAAGGACATTGCCACTTTTGCCCAAACCTGTAAAGAGTAGGGATGTCTTATCTCCCTTCCCCCTAAGAGCAGGAATTGGAACTAGCACTATCTTATTAATATGAATGAATGAATGTTTGGAGAACTTGTGACATAGAGTTCTCAAGTTCCTACCAGTAATCTGAGTCTATGTAAGGAGGGGGACTTCTCATTTCCATACTCTGAATATAGAGGAAGTAGAAATAGAGGGAATGTATATATACACATATGAATATGTTGTGGGGATGGGTGAGGATGGAGCCCTAACATAGGCAAACAAACAAACCAAAACCCACAAAGGACTAACGCTGGAGCCTGGGATGGCTGGCTATCAGTATTAGAAAAGAAGCCTGCTAATAACCATTTGGGGGAGTAAGGGAAAAGAGGAAGATATAACTATTCTTTTTTTCTCAAGCAAATATCAAAGTTCTAAGTGAAGAGAATACTTATTTTCTGTGTAGAAAATGCATAAACAGTAAATGCTGAAAACCTTCAAATAAATGCAGATTCACATAGAAGTTACAAAATATGAGAGAATTAGTCATCGTTTCTCAATCTACTCATACTTTTCCTGAGATGCAAATTACTCCCTGCTCCTCTAGGTGCTGTGAGCAGATTTATATTCTAATTGCTAATGAGAGGTGAAAGAATACACAGAGGGAGATGAAGGAGAATGCAAAAGGGGAAATTGGGGTGAGGAGTGGGGAGCTGAAACGTCTGGAAAATGACTGGTGGGGAGAAAAAAACTGATTGAGCCCCAACTAGACTGAATTCTTTGAGGGAGTCAGCGCTTCACAGCTGGAGGCACAGTACAATCTGGACGTGTGCTAAATACTTGATCTGAATAGCAGTGGTGAAGAAGAAATTCATCATTAGAGACTGTGTCCTTCAAACTCTAATATCCAGTAAGTTGTTCTGGCTCCACTGCCATTAAAAGCCTGCAATAGCCTCAAAAGTTCCCAGTAAAGAAGCTGCCTCTGCTTTTTCTGTAGTCACAGCTGGCTGACATGGATGCCTGGGCCTTTCAAAGCAGAGGAAAATGCTGCTGGAGGGGATGAAGATTCCAGACTATTAAATATTAAAGAGTTTTAATAGCCATAGCCCCAACTCAATGGGATCCCAAACAACAGATAACAGATTCTATCAATTCTGTTTTGTTAGATGTTCTCTATAACTCAAGTTTGACTTCAGCATTTGCACCCAAAATGAGTTCTCCTACAAATAATATGTGTTGGAATTATCTGAGAAAAAGAATTCAAAGCAGGCATAGATCCCTCAGGAAGTTGTCACAACTCTTGATAAGATTAACTCGACTGCCATTATCACTTTCTAGCTTTTGCCCCCTAGTGTGAAGCCTTCGCAAAAGATGTCTGCTTTTATAATTCAACAAGAATGACTGTTCTTTTCTCCAAAGGGCTTATTATTTTTAGTTTTTCGGTGCATGACTCAACAGAAAAACCTGTGGCTCTTATGAGCTGCCTGTTTTGAAATGGTCCAGTAGTTTCAGTTTCCCTTTAACAAGTTCCCAGATAATAAATGGAGAACAGTATGAATCTTCACAAGGTCACATTGAAGGTTAAAATAAATTATCTCCATCACTGAGAGGCTCTCTTCAGGCTTTCTATCAGCACTACAGAGTCAGTTTCTTCTTTGGTTTGCTTCTCATAGATGTCATACTTCCTCCAGTGCTGGAAGGGAAGGAAGAAAGCACATGATGACTTTTCTAAACAGTGTTCTTTTCCCGAGTACCTGCAGTAACTGCTTATTTTTAGGTTTGTGTGCATGGAGTATATGCTTTCCTGTTTGTTTTGGGTTTTTTCGTTTGTTTTGACCCAAGAATCTTCATTTGTTTGGACAATTAAATGAATTGATCAAGAAAAAAAGCATGGGATTGTTACATGATGTTTAATAGCTATCTCAAAAGGTAAACTTATGTGGACACACATCTCCAAAACTGGAAACAGTCTTTTGTAGAAGAATGAAACAGTGATATGTTTTTCTTACTTCAACTGTTTCTATCTTTATTTTTTTACTGCTCAAATTTGACCATTGCTTCAGAGCTGTCAGAGGCTCAGAAAGGCATCAAGGTTTATGGCAATGTACAAAATATCTTAGAAGACAGTACAGTTAAAAGTTTTGAAAGACCTTGCATTAACAACTTCATGCAAGAACAGGGAATTGTGCATAAAAAGTAAGCACATCTTGAACTCAAGTTAAGTGTGTCTCTTATGGTGAAAGCCAATATCGTAGTCCTTGCCTTCCCTCCTTCCAGGTCAGAGGAAAGGATGAAATGTGAGCTCAGTCCCCTCATCTGTAAAACACAGTTGTTAGACTAAACCAGGGGACAGCAAACTATGTTCTAAGGGCCAAATCTAGCAAGCTCCTTGTTTTTGTAAGTGAAGTTTTATTAGAACACAGTCACATCCATTTGTTTCTGTATCACCTATGGCTATTTTCACACTACAACAGCAGAGCTGAGTTGTAATAGACCCAATGGCTTGTGAAACCAAAAATATTTACTATCTTGTTCTTTGCAGAAAAAGTTTGTCAATCCCTGTGTTAGATTGTTTCTAAGCTCCTTTCTGCTCTGTTGTTTTCTGGTTCTGTAAGACTAGAGAAGTAAATGGAAAGAAGAAAAAATAAAAACAAAGGCAACTGGAGATGGACCCAGCAAGTCAGGAGCATCCAGTCTTAGAGCACATATAGAGGGATGAGTTGGGAAACATTGCTTAAAATTTTCCAAATTATTCTAAATATTTAACCGTGATACTCCTAGTAGAAAGGCTACAATAAAAAACACTGACAATTCCGAGTGCTGATAAGGATGCAGAGTATCTGGACTTCTTATATATTGTTGGTGGCAATGTAAAATAGCACAATCACTATGGAAAACAGTCTGACAGTTTCTTATAAAACAAAATATATACTTACTGAATGACCCAGAAATCTCACTCCCAGGTACTGACCGAAGAGAAATGAAAATATGTTCACACAAAGACCTCTACATGAATGTTTATAGGAGCTTTATTCATAAAAGCCAGAAATCAGGAATAGTCATGATGTCTTTGAACAAGTAAATGGTTAAAGAAAAATAAAAGCAATGGCACACAACAACACAGCAACAACATCATGCTAAGTGAAAGAAGCCAGACTCAAAAATCTGTGGGTTGCATGATTATTTTGGGCTTCCCTAGTGGCTCAAATGGTAAAGAATCTGCCTGCCAACACAGGAGACCTAGGTTTGATTCCTGGGTTGGGAAGATCCTCTAGAGAAGGAAATGGCAACCCTCTCCAGTTTTCTTGCCTGGAAAGCCCCATGGACAGAGGAGCCTGGTGGGCTACATTCTATGCGGCCACAAAGAGTAAGACACAGCTGAGTGACTAACACTTTCACCATTCACTTTAATCATGATTCCATTTATATAATATTCAAGAAAAGGCAAAATCTTACGGATAGAAAACAGATCAGAGGTTGCAAGGGTACAGGATCAGGGAAGGGGGTGTACTGTAAAAGAGTATGAGGGAACTTGGAGGGATGATGGAAGTTTTCTATATCTTGATTGGAGCGGTGGCTACAAAATTGCATACATTCGCTAAAACTCTTCTAACTGTACACTTAAAAGTAAAATGTATGGTATGTAAATCTTAACACACCTAAATTTAAAAAAATGCACAGATAACTGATAAAAAATCTAAAAACATTATACAACCTTAAAGTAATGGTTTATCCAATAAATGACACTAAGACAACTGGCTAGACATTTGAAAAATAAAGTTAAACCCTACCTCACAGCTTATATGGATAAACCCCCTATGGATTAAAGACCTGTATGTGAAAAACAAAAATCAAGTAAGTCCTGGAAAAATGTATTAAGGAGCAATTATATAAATCTGTAGTAGGAAAGAGCTTTCTACACATAAAAAATAAAGGAAGAGGAAGAATAAGATGGTGGAGGAGTAGGTGGACATGGAGTACATCTCTCTCCATGGATACATCAGGAATACAGAGCACCAGCTGAGAGCAGAGAGGAGTACCCGACCCCCGGAAAAGAGTACATAGAACCATGCAAAAATTGGTAGGACAAAGGAACTGGGGGGAAAAGCAGGAGTGTTACCAGGACTGGACCTACCCTCAGTGGGTGCTGGAACTGAAGCAGCGGTCCAATCCCCACATCGGGGCAATCATCTGAGTCAGAGGAGGGGCTGAGAGTGAAACAGCAGATCTGTGGCAGCCTAAATGGAATGAGACTCAGACAGTCCTTGCCACAGCCGTACATACCCTGGACAGGGAAGCAGGTCTCCTAGAAGGTGCAGTGGCTGGGAGCTGAAGTTTAGGAATTGTGGAGCAATCCCAGGGTGAGGGCTTCTGTTGACTGGGGCAAGACCAACTGAGGAGACCTGAGGGAGGAGATTGCAGGGGGAAATGCCTGTGGAGGAAAGCCAGGCAGCCATGGAAGCAAGACGATACTGCTGTCATGCATAGGGGTTGGAGCCATCACCATAGCCTCTCTCTCCCCACATACCAGCATCAGGAGCTGAACAACAGAGAGGCTGGCCCATCAAACCCCTGACTGCACTGAACTACAGAGCAGGACCCCACCCAGGGTGCTCCTTTAAGTGCCTAATGCACTGATCTACAGACTAAGACCCCAGCCATGGGCCCCTCTATGTACCTGACACACTGAACAACAGAAGAACCCCAGGCAAGGGAGCCCCCTCTAAGTGCCTGAACGGGCGGAGTTATGGAGAAAGACTGGCCAAAGAGGCCTTCTGATCACCAGCTAAAAGGGGCTTGAAAAAAGACTCTGATAGGGCCATAACTTCTGTAGCAGAGGCAGTCCGTGTCCCTGCATATTTGGTGTCACCAGGGTCCCCGCAGGCCAAGCAGCTGTACCACCTTCATGCTCCACTCTCACTGGGGCAGAGCTGCCACAGGCAAAAAAAGTCTTGCATCTATGCATGCAGGGTCACTTCAGTAGTGTCTGAGTCTTTGCAACCCTATAGACTGTGGCCTGCCAGGCTTCTCTGTCAGGGAGGGGGTTTCTCCAGGCAAGAATGCTGGAGCGGATTGGCCAATACTGGTTGCCATACCCTTCTAGAGCACTATATTTCCTGCTGCCCAAGCTGCCAACTCCCCTGAGTACCTGATACTGCCAGAATCCCTGTGACCCAAGCAGGTGCACCACCTCCACACCTGGCCCTCACAGGGGCAAACGCAAGTCCTCCAGGGCAGCCTCAGGAGCAAATCCCAACGGAAGACCCACATGCAGAGGTGGAAATAAAACCACAATTGAAACCCAGGGGCAGTGTGGCTAAGGAAGAAGACCCAAAACCTTCTCACCAGCTGTACAAGCTGCAGATTAAATCCACACAGTCACCTAGGCAGATTCTGTCTATAGAATATATAAAAGGTCATGAGAGCTCCCACAAAAGAAAATGCACTAGTTCTGATAGCTGAGGACATTGAAGGCAAGAACACATAGGAGATGGATCAGACTGGAATACGAGCTGCCCCTACAGCACGTCCAGAGATTAGCACAGTGTTGGACGGCATCCTAGGGACGTGAGGTGGACTTTGACTCCCAGAGAGGGAAAGGACTCTGACAGCAGTGACCCAAGAAAAACATTTATTATTCTTAGGTTTTGACTTGTTCTGTAGATTCTTTTGGACTTTTTCTTTTTTTCCCCCTTTTTTCCACCCTCGGTTGTAGCTGCAGATTTTATTGGCACTATGAAATCTAACTAAGCTTTTGAAATTTTTTTTTCCTCAGTCACATTTTTTATTATTGTTATAAACCTCTGCCTGTACATTGGGCTTTTGCAATTCTGTGGAGTTTTCCCTTTTTTTAATTTTAATTTTTTAAACCTATTATTATTTTTATACATTTACTCTTTTGTTTGCCTTTCCTACTGTTCTTTTCCCCTTGCAGTTAATCTTTAATGTATATGAATCTTCTTCATCTACCTCTATTTAACTTTGCATATTTATTCTTTCTTTCTTTTCTTTCTTTCCCTTCCTCTCAACATATTTGTTAGCTTTGTTTTCATTGCTTTATTCCCCACTTGGCACCTTGAATTAGTTTTGTTTTCCAGTTTGTGCTTTAGTTAGTTTTTTTCTTAACTGGTAAATATAACTTTTGATTTCCATTGTTCTCTGGGTCAATCTACTGTACTTTACTTTTATTGGACTTATTTTGACTTTGCTCATGGGTATATATGTATATGTGTATATTCCATTATTTTAATTATTATTTGCCTGATTTTGTAACTGCCTTTGTCTGGGGTTCATTTTTGGTTTCTTGGTTTTGGATATTTGTTTTTAATCTCACTTAATGCTATAACAAACCACTTGTGGAATCTTCACTCCTGACTAGAGATCAAGCCCTGAGCCTTTGGGAGCACTGACTCCAAGACCCTAGACTATCAGAGAACTAACCCCAGGCAGTATCAATAGTGAGAACTCACACAAAGGAAACCACTTGAATTCAAGACTTGGCATCACCCAACCACCAGTAGCACCCTGTGAAGGACGCCTCATCTAAATAACAAACAAAACAAAAATACAAACCCAATCATCAGCAGACAGGATCACCATTTCACTCAGCCTTGCCCATCAGAGGAAAAACAAACAAACAAACAAAATGATTTGGGAGAATAGCAGTGAAATATGTATACTATCATGTAAGAAACAAATAGCCAGTCTATGTTCAATGCAGGATGCTTGGGGCTGGTGTATGGGGATAATCCGGAAGGATGATGTGGGGTGGGAGGTGGGAGGGGGGTTCATGTTTGGGAGTTCGTGTACACCAGTGGCAGATTCATGTCAATGTATGCCAAAACCAATAGAGTACTGTAAATTAAAATAAAGTAAAATACAAGCTATAAAAAATAAATAAAAAAAAAAAAAACTCAGCACAAAACTCACCCTATACGAAGCTCACACAAACCACTGGACCAAACTTAGGAGGGCAGAAACCAAAAGGAAAAAAGAACTCAATGTTGAAGCCTGGGAAAAGGAAACTTTAAACACAATAACTTACAAAAAAAATAATGAAAAAGCACAGAAATACACAAATGAAGGAACAAACAAGAAACACAGAAGTCCAAATAAATTAAGAGAAAATAGGCAAACCACCTAAAGAATTCAGAATAATTATAGTAAAGATGATCAAAAACCTTGAAAACAAAATGGAGAAAATGCAAGAATCAATTAACAAAGACCTAGAAGAATTAAACAATAAATGTACAGAGACAAACAATACAATTACTGAAATTAAAAATACTCCAGAAGGAATCAATAGCAGAATATCTGAAGCAGAAAAATGAATCAGTGATCTGGAAGATAAAATGGTGGAAATAACTGCTGAAGAGCAAAATAAAGTAACAAGAATTGAGGATAGTCTCAGAGTCCTCTGGGACAATATCAAATGCACCAACATTCGAATTATAGGGGTCCTAGAAGAAGAAGAGAAAAAGAAAGGGTATGAGAACAGTTTTGAAGAGATTATAGTTGAAAATTTACTCAACATGGAAAAGGAAATAGTCAATCAAGTCCAAGAGGCACAAAGAGACCCATACAGGATAAACCCAAGGAGAAACATGCCAAGACATATACTAATCAAAATAACAAAGATTGAACACAAAGAAAGAATATTAAAAGCAGCAAGGGAGAAGCAACAAGTAACACACAAGGGAAACCCCATACATTTAATAGCTGATCTTTCAGCAGAAACTGTGCAGGCCAGAAGGGAATGGCAGGATATATTTAAAGTACTGAAACGGAAAAATCTACAACCAAGATTACTCTACCTGGCAAGGATCTCCTTCAAAACTGATGGAGAAATCAAAAACTTTTCAAACAAGCAAAAGTTAAGAGAATTCAGTACCACCAAACCAGCTTTACAAGAAATGTTAAAGGGACTTATATAGTCAGGAGATACAAGAGAAGAAAAAGATCTACAAAAACAAACCCCAAACAATTAAGGCAATGGCATTAGGGAACATACATATCAATAATTACTCTAAGTGGAAACAGATTAAATGCTCCAACAGACTGGCTGAATGGATAAAAAAAAAAAAAAGACCCATGTATATACTGTCTACAAGAAACCCACTTCAGACCTAAAGACACATATAAACTGAAAGTGAGAGGATGGAAAAATATATTCCATGCAAATGGAAAGCAAAAGAAAGCTGGGGTAGCAATCCTCATATCAGACAAAGTAGACTTTCAAATAAAGAAGGACACTACATAATGATCAAGGGATCAATCCAAGAGGAAGACATAACAACTGTAAATATCTATGCACCCAACATAGGAGCACCTCAATACATAAGACAACCACTAACAGACACAGAAGGAGAAATTGACAGTAACACAATAAGTAGGAGACTTTAGCACCCCATTCACACCAATGGACAGATCATCAAAACAGAAAATTAATAAAGAAACACAAGTGTTAAATGATTCATTAGATGAGATGGATCTCATTGATATCTTCAGGACATTCCAGCCAAATACAGAAGAGTACAGCTTCTTCTCAAGTGCACATAGAACATTCTCCAGGATAGACCATGTCTTGGGTCACAAATGAAATCTGAGTAAATTTAAGAAAATTGAAATTGTATCAAGCATCTTTTCTGACCATAATGCTATGAGATGAGATGAAGTTTTTTACAAGAAAGAAACTGTAAGAAACACAAACACATGGAGATTAAACAACACGTTTCTAAATAACCAACAGGTTATTGAAGAAATCAAAAGGGAAAGACAATCTCTTTAACAAGTGGTGCTGGGAAAATTGGTCAACCACTTGTAAAAGAATGAAACTAGATCACTTTCTAACACCACACACAAAAATAAACTCAAAATGGATTAAAGACCTAAATGTAAGACCAGAAACTATAAAACTCCTAGAGGAGAACATAGGCAAAACACTCTCCGACATAAATCACAGCAGGATCCTCAATGATCCGCCTCCCAGAATACTGGAAATAAAAGCAAATATAAACAAATGGGATCTAATTAAAATTAAAAGCTTCTGCACAACAAAGGAAACTATAAGCAAGGTGAAAAGACAACCCTCTGAATGGGAGAAAATAATAGCAAATGAAGCAACTGACAAACAACTAATCTCAAAAATATACAAGCAACTTATACAGCTCAATTCCAGAAAAATAAACGACCCAATCAAAAAATGGGCCAAAGAACTAAATAGACATTTCTCCAAAGAAGACATACGGATGGCTAACAAACACATGAAAAGATGCTCAACGTCACTCATTATCAGAGAAATGCAAATCAAGACCACAATGAGATACCACTTCACACCAGTCAGAA
>SJYX01014016.1:12325-32304 GCA_006410675.1 Oreotragus oreotragus | reverse complement strand
CTCTTGAGAAATGGGCTGATTACCTACTAACAGCAGGTTATATTTAGTGCAACCTAAGCCAAGAACTAAAGAGCCTCTTGATGAACGTGAAAGAGGAGAGTGAAAAAGTTGGCTTAAACCTCAACATTCAGAAAACTAAGATCATGGCATCTGGTCCCATCATTTCATGGCTAATAAATGGGGAAACAATGGAAACAGTGACAGACTTTATTTTGGGGGGCTCCAAAATCACCTTAGATGGTGACTGCAAGCAAGAAATTAAAAGACGCATACTCCTTGGAAGAAAAGCTATGACCAACCTATACAGCATATTAAAAAGCAGAGATATTACTTTGCCAACAAAGGTCTGTCCAGTCGAAGCTATGGATTTTCCAGTAGTCATGTATGGATGTGAGAGTTGTACTGTAAAGAAAGCTTAGTGCTGAAGAATTGATGCTTTTGAACTGTGGTGTTGGAAAAGACTCTTGAGAGTCCCTTGGACTGCAAGGAGATCAAACCAGTCCCTCATAAAGGAAATCAGTCCTGAATATTCATTGGAAGGACTGATGCTGAAGCTGAAACTCCAATACTTTGGCCACCTGATGCGAACAACTGACTCATCGGAAAAGATCCTGATGCTGGGAAAGATTAAAGGCAGGAGGAGAAGGGGACAACAGAGATTGGATGGCATCACCAACTCGATGGACATGAGTTTGAGCAAGCTCCGGGAGTTGGTGAAGGACAGGGAAGCCTGGTGTGCTGCAGTCCATAGGGTCGCAGAGTCAGACACAACTGAGTGACTGAACTGACTGACTGAGTGTAGTAAATGTTTTTATGCATGTTTTACTTCACTTAGCCTTCTCAATAACCTTAGGAAAAAACATATTTTTATCCACCCCCATTAATGGAAATTCAGGGAGGTTGAGTAGTGCACCCAGAGATGCACAACTATTTAAGTGGCAGGTCTTTCTACTGTTAGCCTGTGTTTTTATTCATCATGCTTTGTACAAGTGGCTCCTTGCTGTAATAGAGGCTTTTTCTGAAAACTAAAGTACTGAGAACCTTTTCATTTCAACAACTGGTATCATTATGATGATGATGATGATGATGATGATGATGATACCAGACAACAACTATTGACAGGTTACTATATTCCAAACCCTGTACTAGGTGTTTTGCATGTGTGATGTCATTTGATCCTCATAACAATCCCAGGAAGTAGCAATAAGCTCCCAAATGCTAAAAGATTTGCCCAAGGTCACAGAACTAAGGGTGTAGTGATGATAAAGCCCACTCTTAGCACTAGCCAGTCCTCTCATGGGTTCTTCTCTGGCTCCCACTCTTGGTGAAGCCAATTAAAGGCTTGGTGAAGGTGACATTAAATGCATCAAAGCTAAAGTTGAACCAAGATATATTCATTTGTATGGATCAAGTCCATGAAATCTTTATTTGATATCTAGAGTTCAATTAATAACCATCAAAACACCTTTCTCAGCTTATATCTTTCATTTACTTAGTCAAATTTAAGTGTGAGGAAATTTGCACTTGGCTATTGCTGGCAGCCGCTGACTCTTCCCTTCTTACTGAATAGGTGATACATTTAACAAACAGGTATTGGATTGCCATTGAGCAACATCTTAGTAGTATATATGAGGATCAGTGGGCTAGTCTCAAATCCCTAATGGGGACTTGAGAAAGTCACTGTGTTCATTGGATCTTATTAGCTATAAATGAGATCACTGATTGATCTGCATGGTCCCTCTCCTTGTAGGTTTCAGTTCAATCTCATGATTCTTTTTCTCTATTTAAAATATGATTCATTAATTTCTTATTTTTATTGAGATACAATTGACATATAAAATTATATTAATTTCAGATGTACAACATAATGATTCACTATATGCATATATTATGAGACGATCACCAGAGTAAGTCTAGTTAACATCCATCAACACATATTTTTTCTTATGAAGAGAAATTTTAAGATCTACTCTTTTAGCAACTTTCAAATATACAATATAGTATCATAAAATATGACTTCCCTGATGGCTCAGATGGTAAAGAATCTGCCTGCAGTGCAGGAAACCCAGATTTGGCCCCTGGGTCAGGAAGATCCCCTGGAGAAGGGGATGGTTACCCACTCCAGGATTCTTGCCTGGAAAATCCCATGGAGAGAGGAGCCTGGTGGGCTACAGTCCATGGGGTCATAGAATCAGATGTGATTATCATTAACTATAGTAACCATGCTATACACTACATTGTTAGTACTTATACATTTTATAAACAGAAGTTTGTACCTTTTGACTCCATTTACCCATTTCACCCAGTGCCCACTCCTGGCCTCTGGCAACGACCAACCTATTTTCGGTATCTAAGAATTTATTTTTATCTTTTGTCATTGGTTGTTTTTTTCAGATCATACAGTACTTGTATTTGTCTGTCTGACTGATTGATATTTCACTTAGCATAATGCCCTCAAGGCCAATCCATGTTGTTGCAAATGTCAAGATTTCCTTGCTTTCTAAGGCTGAATAATATTCCTATGTATACATTTTCTTTATACATTTATTCATTAGTGGACATGGTAAGGTTGTTTCTATGTCATGTCTACTATGAATAATTCTGCAATGAACATAGGGGTACATATACCTTTTCAAGCAAGAACCTTTGTTTCCTTTGAATAAATACCCAGAAGTGGAATTGTTAGATCATATGGTAGTTCTATTTTTAATTTTTTGAGGAACCTCCATACTGTTCTCCATAGTGGCTATACCAATTTACATTCCCACCAACAGTGCACAAATGTTCCCTTTTCTCCGCATCCTTACCAACACTTGTTATTTCCTATATTTTTTGACGATATCCATTCTGACAGGTGTGAGGTGATATCTTACTGTGGATTTTATTTGCATTTGATGATTCGTGATGTTGAGCACCTTCCCATGTACCTGTTGGACAACTGTCATCTGCATGTCTTTTTTTGAAAAATGTCTATTCATATCCTCTGACCATATTTCAATTAGATTTTTTAAATTATTGATTTATATGACTTCTCTCTCTCTACAAATATATAAACATATATATACAGGATACTAGCAGCTTATCAGATATATGATTTGCATATATTTTCTTCCGTTTGGTAGGTTACCTTTTCATTTTGTTGATGGTTTCCTTTGCTGTACAGAAGTTGTTTAGTCTGATGTAGTTCCACTTGTTTAATTTTCCTTTCGTTGCCTTTGTGTTTGGGGTAAAATCCAAAAAAAAAAAAAAATCATTGCCAAGATCCATGTCAGGGAGTCTACTGCCTATGTTTTTCTGCTAGGAGTTTTATGGTTTCAGGTCTTATGTTAAAGTCTTTAACCCAATTTGAGTTACTTTTTATGTATGATGTAAGATGTGGTCCAGTTTCATTATTTTGCATGTGGACATCAAGTTTTCCTGATACCATTTGTTGAAGAGACTACCCTTTTCCCATTGTATATTCTTGTTACCATTATCACAGATTAACTGACACATGTGTGGGTTTATTTCTGAGCTCTGTATTCTCTTCCATTGACCTATATGTCTGTTTTTATCTCAAAAGTATACTGCTTTTGACTACTATAACTTTGTAATATAGTTTGAAATCAGGAAGTGTGGTGCCTCTAGCTTTGTTCTTCTTTCTCAAGATTGCTTTGGTTATTCAGGGTGTTGTGTGGTTCCATACAAGTTAATTTTTTCTTTAAATGAAGAAAAAGAAGAAAGTCAATTCCCTAAACTTGACTGGTGGGTAAGAGCCAGGTAAGTGATTTTCCAGCGGGGTAGAGCAGTCACTAGGGGAGGACTGGGACCCCAGGGCACCTGGAAGATGGACTGAGAAATAGGAGAGCAGATCCTAGAAACAGGAGAAGGTTGGAAAGAAAGAGTTCAAACTTTTGGAAGACAAGGGTGTTGAGATATATTTTGCAACTGTAAGTTTTTATTTTGAGATCTGTATCTTCCCTCTCTGCCTCAGCTTGTTTATCTGACACACAGACACACACACCCAGACACATACGCACACATACAATCTCTCCCTCTCAAGAAGATAAAACACACATAAAGAGTAGATATCCCAGAAAACCAGAGAGAGACCTTAAGTAGACTGCATATGATCTTAGAATTTGAAATACCAAAACTTTTCTATATATCTTTATTTCTTTCTTCTATGATCAAGTTTTACAGGACCATTTAGGTGCCTTTATGATGCAAGTCAAACCCAGAGGCACTTTGAAATTTCCCATGAATATTCATTCCACTGAAACTCTTTGAGAATTCCATAAGGTCCAGCCACTGCCTTATTTATTTGTACTCTGATTACACTAAAAGATTGATAGGGAACTCAGGCTGACTCCAGGTGGTGGGGGTGGGGGAGACAAGATGCAATGCTGGGTATTTTCCATGGGGTTTCTGACATTTGTTTCTGAAAACAATAGAGCTAGAGTATATTTTAAAGGGAAAAAATCTCAAATGACTCAAGATGCACACTCCCCAATAGAGAGGGGGAGAGTCAAATTACTACACACAGGACAGTGAATCAGGAGACAGACTCCACTCATAGTTCTGACTTCAACTTGCTGTGTGACCTTATACAAATTGCCATACCTCTCTATATCTCAGGATTTTCTCATGATAAAATAGGCATATTGCCGTCTTCTGTGTATGCACTTTTGAGGCTCAAATGAGCTCATATTCGTGAGAACACATTGCAAATGCGATCCATTCATAAAGTGCAAAGAGACCTTACCTTAGAATCACATGCTAAAGATAACACACTGGTTTTATAAACTTGCTTGAAAACAGCAATCTGACATTAGAAGTATTTAGCTTCTCTAAATTCTCAATGGGGCTCATTTGTGTACGCAACACTTATAGGCCATTGGGTATGAAGGAATCCCACAATAGTTCTGTAGCTCTAAGAGGATTTGAATATCACAGCAAAGCTGAAGTATGTGTATTAGGACATCAGTTGAAATCAACTGAAATATCTGCTTCTATTGTCCTTCCTATCCCCTTCATCTCTCTCAGACCAGTCAGAGTAAGAAGCTTTGTTCTTTGGGTAGGGTCCATGTCTTTCTTGGCTCTGAGTCTCTCCCTTCCCAAAATACAGAGCACATAGTAGGGTACAGAGTCTAGAGCAGAATCAAAGTCATGCCATCATCTCTCTGCTCCTCAGGACATTCTACTTTATTAGGAAGCCCACCACCTATTTTAAGTCAAATACTATGCTAGGTCTTTCAATACACTTTTTCTTTTCTCATTGCAACTACAACACTCCATGATTAGCCCACCAAGCTCCTCTATCCATGAAATTTTCCAGGCAAGAATATTGGAGTGGGTTGCCGTTTCATTCTCCAAGGGATCTTCCCAATCCAGGGCTCAAACCCGCATCTCCTGCATCTCCTGCATTGGCAGGCAGATTCCTTACCACTGAGCCACCTGGAAAACCCCATGTTATCATTAGTATCCCCAGTTTCACAGAGAAGGAAACTGAGACACAGACATCAACTGACTTTACCCCATAGGTGGCAGAGAGTGGATACCAACCAAGTTGTTTGACTCCAAACTCTGATCTTCCCATATACCATGCTGCCTCTCGAGGAAAAGAGAACAAAAGCCTGGATACTGGACACTCAGGGTACTTTTCCCCTAGTTTATCATTCATCCTCACAATATCTAAGGTATGTGAGGATGCTTCCACACTACTTGAATTTCCAGAGTATTAAAGAAAGGTCTAAGAAGAAAAGTTGTACTTCTAGCATTGAAATTCCTAAATCTTGGTATTCACAAGCTTGGTATTCCTGTCACATCATAAAATATTTCTTTTAAATTCTATTACATGTTTTACCATTGCTCCTGGCACCTCTATATTACAAGGGAACAACTGCTAATAGAATTGTCATTGTCATGTATGCTTGGCCAGTTGACTAGAAATGGGTCAAGAATGGCACAGGTTATCTCATGTTTTTAGTATTAACCAGGAAGCTCTATATTGTCACCCTGCTTATTTAAATTATATGCAGAGTACATCATGAGAAACGCTGGGCTGGATGAAGCACAAGCTGGAATCAAGATTGTCGGGATCAATAACCTCAGATATGCAGATGACACCAAATGGCAGAAAGTGTAGAAGAACTAAAGAGCCTCTTGCTGAAAGTGAAAGAGGAGAGTGAAAAAGTTGGCTTAAAGCTCAACATTCAGAAAACTAAGGTCATGGCATCTGGTCCCATCACTTCATGGCAAATAGATGGGGAAACAGTGGAAACAGTGGCTGACTTTATTTTTTTGGGCTCCAAAATCTCTGCAGATGGTGACTGCAGCCATGAAATTAAAAGACGTTTACTCCTTGGAAGAAAAGTTATGACCAACCTAGAAAGCATATTAAAAAGCACTACTTTGCCAACAAAGGTCCATCTGTCAAGGCTATGGTTTTTCCAGTAGTCATGTATGGATGTGAGGCTGGACTAAAAAGAAAGCTGAGTGCTGAAGAATTGATGCTTTTGGACTGTGGTGTTGGAGAAGACTCTTGAGAGTCCCTTGGACTGCAAGGAGATCTAACCAGTCCATCCTAAAGGAGATCAGTCCTGAGTATTGGGAGGACTGATGTTGAAGCTGAAACTCCAATACTTTGGCCACCTGATGCAAAGAGCTGACTCATTTGAAAAGACCCTGATGCTGGGAAAGATTGAGGGCAGGAGGAGAAGGGGACAACAGAGGATGAGATGGTTGGGTGGCATCACCGACTCAATGGACATAAGTTTGGGTAAACTCCAGGAGTTGATGATGGGCAGGGAGGCCTGGCATGCTGTGGTCCATGGGGTCACAAAGAGTCGGACACAACTGAGTGATTGAACTGAACTGAACTGAAGGAAGGTCCTAATACAGGGGCATGCTATAGGAGAAAATGGGCAACAAATACAAGCCTCAGAAGAATAAGAGACATGAGCAGTTGGAAGAATGCAACAATGAATCAAAAAAGGAACTAGGAAGACTTGACTCAAGCAAAATTCTGTAATTCCTTCATCCCTATGGATTCACAGAGCACAGTGTTTAGTGCACTAAGGAGACGGGCACTGTTGTCCTTAGGCAAATATATGGTGCAGGAGAGAAGGTTAAATAAAGGAGATGAGAAAAGTAATGATCCTGTGGTAAACACAATCGAAGGCCACCAACTTGGGACAGAGACAGCCATGAACAAAATTGCCTTTTTGGGAACTAAGTCCCTAGCGGTGGTGACTGGTGCAGAAAATTGCCAAATGATTACATGCAACTCACATCTCCCATTTTTCACTCTGGTATTTTATTGCTACATTAATCAAAGCAGCAACTGATTCTATTAGAATAATATTATGTCCATACCAAAATCCTGCCAACATCTCAAGAAAGAAATCTACAGGTTAACAAATATAGATGTAAAAATCCTTAGCAAAATATGAGCAAACCAAACCCAGCAACATATAAAATGGATTACACACCATGATCAATTAGGATTTGTCCCAGAAATTCAAGGTTGGTTTAATATATGAAAATCAATCAATAAATACATATGATTATCTCAGTAAGTGTAGAAAAATCACTTGACAAAAATTCAGCATCTTTTCATAATGAAAACACAACACTAGGAACAGATAAAAGGGAACTTTTTCAACCCAATAAAAGCCATCTATGAAAATAGCCTATGCATGCATGTTCAGTCACTTCAGTCATAGCCAGCTCTTTGCAACCCTATGTACAGTAGCTCATCAGGCTTCTCAGTCCATCAGATTCTCCAGGCAAGAGTACTGGAGTGGTTTGCCCTACCCCCCTCCAGGGGATCTTCCTGACACAGGGATCAAACCCATGTCTTCTGTGTCTCCTGCATTGCAGACAGATTCTTTACTGCTGAGACACTGGGAAAGTCCAAAAATAGCCTAGCCAACATCAATACTTAGTGGTGAAAAGCTGGTTGATTTACCCCTAAGATCACAGATAAAACAAAGATGTGCACTCTCACAAGTTCTATTCAACATTATCCTGGAGGTTCAAGCCAGGGCAATTACACAGGGAAAAGATTGGAAAGGAAGATGTAAAACTTCTCTCTTCTCAGATGACATGATCAGGTATATAATAAATCCTAAGCAATCCACTAAAAAATCATTAGAATTAGCAAAGGTGTTCTGCAAGGTTGCAGGATACATGGTCAATCCAGAAAAGTCATTTGTATTTCTGTACACTAACATGGGCTTCCCTGGTGGCACTACTGGTGAAAAATCCACCTGCCAATGCAGGAGATGCAAGAGACCCAGGCTCGATCCTTGGATTGGGAAGATCCCTTGGAGAAGGGCATGGCAACCCACTCCAGTATTCTTGCCTGGAGAATCCCATGGACAGAGGAGCCTGGCTACAGTCCATAGAATGGCACAGAGTCAAATACGACTGAAGCGACTTAGCACACACACATACACCAACAATGAGAAATCCAAAAATAAAACTAAGAAAACAATTCCATTTGCAATATCATCAAAAACAATAGAATACCTAGGGATATATGTTAGCAAACAAATTGTAAGACCTGTATAATGAAAATTTTAAAATATCATCAAAAAAGATTTAAGATAACCTGATTCACTAGAACATCATCTTGCTTTCATGGGTTGGGAAACTTAATATGGCTAAAGAGGTTATATACTCCAAATTGATGTATAGATTCAATCCAATCTTTATCAAATTCCCAGCTCACTTTTTTGCAGAAATTGACAAGCTGAAGCTAAAATTTACAGGGAAACACAAGGGGGCCAGAGTAGCCAAAACAATCTTCATAACTTTAGATTTGGCACTACTAATTGTATTCTTAGATATGACACCAAAAGTACAAGCCACAAGAGAAAAATTAGATAAAAGCAGATTTCATTAAAATTAAATAATTTTGTATTTCAAAGGATATCATCAAGAAAGTGAAAATACAACCTACAAAATGAGAAAAAGTACTTGCAAATCATACATCTGAAAGGGGTCTAGTGTCCAGAATACATTAAGAATTCTTACAACTCAAGACAAAAAGGCAAATAACCCAGTTAAAAATCGGCAAAGGATTTGAATAGGCATTTCTCCAAAGATATAGAAATGGCCAATAAGTAACTGAAAAAATGCTTAACATCAGTCATGGAGGGAAATGAAAATTAAAGTCACAATGAGATATCATTTCACACACATTAGGATGGCTATAATTTTTTAAATGTAAAATAAGTATTGGTGAAGATGTTAGGAAATTGGAACCCTTGTACATTGCTGGTGGAAATGTAAAATGATGCGGCCACTTTGGAAAACAACTTGCAAGGTCCTCAGAAGGCTTAAATATAGAATTATCATTTGAGACAGTAATTCTGTGCCTACCTAGACATATACTCAAGAGAAATAAAAATAGATTTCCATACAAAAATGTGTACACAAATTGTTATAGCAGTATTATTCATTATAGCCCCAAAGTAGAAAGGCCAAAGTATACATCAACTGCTGCCACTGCTGTTGTTGCTGCTGCTAAGTCACTTCAGTCATGTCCGACTCTGTGTGACCCCATAGATGGCAGCCCACCAGGCTCCTCTGTCCCTGGGATTCTCCAGGCAAGAATATTGGAGTGGGTTGCCATTTCCTTCTCCAATGCATGCATGCATGCTAAGTCGCTTCAGTCATGTCTGACTCTGCGAAACCCTATGGGCAGCAGCCCACCAGGCTCTTCTATCCATGGGATTCTCTAGGCAAGAATACTGGAGTGGGTTGCCATTTCCTTCTCCATACATCAACTGATAAGTGGATAAATAAAATATAGCTATACAATGGAATATTATTCATCCACGAAAGACAGAAGTACTGATACAAGTTACAACATGGATGAACCTTGAAAACATTATGCTAAGTAAAAGGAGTCAGACTTATAAAGCCACATGTTATATGATTCCATTTATCTGAAACGTCCAGAACAGGCAAATATAAATTGACAGTGGTTGCCAGGGGCTGGGCACAGGGAGGAATGAGAAGTGGCTGCTAATGGGTAAGGAGTTTCTTTTGGGGATTGTGAAAATATTCTGAAATTGGATAGTAGTGATGATTGCACAACCATGTGAATATAATAAAACCCACTAATTGTACACTTTAAAAGGGCAAATTTTATACTATGCAAATTTTATATCAATAAAACTGTTACTTTTTTCAGTTAAAAAAATAAACTTTACTTTTTAGAGCAGTCTTAGGTTCACAGCAAAGTTGAGCAGACAGTTACAGAGATTTCTCCTCTGCACCCTGTCCCACACACCCCCAACCACCCTCACTGTCAACATCCCACAATGGAGTGGAAAATTTTTTATAATTGATGAATCAACATTGACACATCATAACCATCCAAAGTCCACAGGATATATTCAAATCACTCGTGATATCATACATTCAGTATGCTTGGACAAAGGTGCTTAGTCACTCAGTTGTGTCCAACTCTTTGCAATACCATGGACTTTAGCCCACCAGGCTCCTCTGTCCATGGGATTCTCCAGGAAAGAATCCTGGAGTGGGTTGCCATTTCCTTCTCCAGGAGATCTTCCCAAACCAGGAATTGAACCTGCGCCTCCTGCATTGGCAGATGGATTCTTTACCGCTGAGCCACCTGGCTGTGTCCACCATTATAGTAGATACTCAGTCGGACAGAATAGTTTCACTGCCCTAAAAATGCTCTGTTAAAGCCATTTTTTTTTTTTAAGTAGAATTATAGGAGTAAGAACCCAGTAGGAGATGTGTGCTAAATCTTCAGCTTTCTCTACCCTGGTTAGCAGCATCAGTGTCTTGCTTCTTTTTTCTTCAGTCCCTACCCCTAAAGTTTCTTTTTGAATTTCTTTACTCCTTCCTTCACCTATGGCAGAATCATTGTGTTTACCAGTCAGCCCCACCCTGAGCCAGGAACACTGGACATGCATGCTAGGGTTTTCATTTTGTCACATATTCTCTACAGCCCTTTCCTTATGTTTGTACAGTAAACAACCCCCTTCAAAAATGAGTCAGGTAAGGCTCAAAAAACAGTCTGAGGCAACAGAGAGAAAAGGGAAGTATGGGAGCATAAGCTACAGCGAATGGGTGGCCTCGTTCCAAAATCCTCTGCTACAGTTGAAAATACTCAAGGAAACCTAGACAGTCCATCCTGGTAGTTTGGACAAGTATTTTGAAATCTTCCAGGTAGAGTCTAATCTATTCCCAATTCACAATAATTAACTTAAGCCATTCTCAGAGAAGTTGGCAACCATAGAAGAGTCCAAAGTTATTTCTGTCACCCATTTTAATATTTAACACCTCTTGTCATTAACATGCCAGTAACAATGTAAAAATGCCAGTAACAATTCCCAATGTTTAACTTAGGTTCCTAATGCATGATATAAAACAAATTACCTCTTGTTATATGCTCAGTAGAGAGTGAGAAGAGATACTATTGATTTGTATTTGGAAAATAGTAGCCTAGAAAGAAATACTAATAGAGTCTACGACTTATTCAAAGGATGACAGATCTGCAGTCTCTAAGCATTTAGAATCCCTCTGTAGATAAAACTGAAACTGTTAGTCGCTCAGTCATGTCTATCTCCTTGCGAACCCATGGACTGTGGCCCACTAAGCTCCTCTGTCCATGGGATTCTCCAGACAAGAATACTGGAGTAAGCTGCCATTTCCTTCTCTAGGAGATGTTCTGGACCCAGGGATCGGACCCAGGTCTCCTGCATTGCAGGCAGATTCTTTACCATCTGAGTCACCAGGGAAGCTCTCTGTGGACAGGGTTGCCCTAAATCGGTCACAGAACTCTGGGTAAAAGTACATAAGGGTGTGGTAAGACATCGTTAAAGAAGCAGAATTTATGTTCAATCCTTGTAAATTATCAGGGCCACATGAGACTGAGCAAGATACCACTTCCCACAAGCTAACACAATGAGAGATTCAGGCAAGCACCACTAGCAAGTACTGGCCCCTCTAAGAGCACTTTGAGAAACTGATTCCCCGTCACTGCCATCTTGCACAAACCATCTTACCTAACTGAAATTGATTGGAGACATTCCCACATGTTTGCATTATCTCCGGGCTATTCCATCCTAAGGGGTATAATGCACAGCCTGAGCTTATCAGCAGTCCTGAAAAAAAAAAAATACACACAGGCAGAAAAAAATACAACAAGCCTCTATCATCCCACCATCCCCTCTGGATTAGCTCAGCTCAAATTCTGCCTCTTTCACTCAGAGTTTACCTTTCCTCTTTTACCCTAGATATCTATGACACTATCAACTCAACAGGATGTCTTTACTGTGTCATAGGTGGTGAGCTGCAACAGATAGTAAAGGGGCCAACTCATAAAAAAAGGACAGTATTGGGGACTGAGACCAACCAATGTACATTTAACAGCCAAAATGTTTTTGACAATGATTCACAAAGCTGAGTTGGCCTCTCCAACCAGAGTCCTCTTCTATCTTGGTCTGATTTACAAAGAACAAGGTAGAGACAGTTACTTGTCCCTACAATTCAGCCCTTTCTAAGACTCAGGTCAGTCCCTACTAGTTGAAGATAGGTCATGATTTCTGTAACTTGAAATCAGTTGCCAGACTGAGATCTACACAAAGCATACACGTTATGTAGGCTTCTACTGGTGAGCAGGGGACCACATTCCCTCCTCCAGAAACACTTCTGAGAGACCATTCCAGCTTCATGCTAAGCATTCCTACTTTCTTTAGCTCTCAAAACCTTCCACTGTGCCCCTTGCCTTCATCTCTCATTTTGCCCCTTCTCTTCATCTGTCATTTAATTATTAGAGGGCAACTCTGTGCAATCTTAGTGATAACCTTACTGTTCTGACCAGAGATATAAATCTGGGTCTACTTGTTGGCACTGCCTTTTAAGGACATTTGCGTCAACTACAGCTCTTGTTTGCTGCCTAGGTTTACATTTTGTAACCTGTGACCCACTCCCCCTTGCCTTTGGTGATCGTGAATCTGACTAAGCATTGGCATCTGACACAAGAGCAACCAAATTCGTTGGCTGGCCAGTAATGGGTGATAAATCATGCTCTGAAGAGAATAGCTGGGCCAGATTCTTGTCTCTGGAAATTTTAATCAAGGAACACAGAAACGTGCTAGTTAGCAGATGGAGCAGAAGATAGGGAAAAAACACCAGGAGGTAAAATCAAGTCTGTGTCAAGTTGAAGCCAAGTTCAATCCAAAGTTATGAATAGACATCAGTTCTGGGCAAGCTGAGCAAACTGATTGGTAAAAGAAGAGAACACAGTGGCAGAAGTCAGATACATCATGAAGGGAAACTCCATACTGTTCCTGAAAGAGTTAGGGAATTCAGTCCTTGTCAGTGGCTTTCCAGTTCCACTTTTCTTATGTTATAATAAATCCCCCTTTTCATTGGAGAACTCGGGTCTCTGTTACTTACAACCAAGAGAGTCTAACTACAAGAGCACTATACTTCAGTGCTACACCACAGGCCATGGGATGGTCACCTACCACGAGTGTGGATGCAGAACCTAACATAGTATGTTGCTGCTGCTGCTAAGTCGCTTCAGTTGTGTCTGACTCTGTGCAACCCCAGAGACGACAGCCCACCAGGCTCCCCTGTCCCTGGGATTCTCCAGGCAAGAACACTGGAGTGGGTTGCCATTTCCTTCTCCAATGCAGGAAAGTGAAAAGTGAAAGTGAAGGGGCTCAGTCCTGTCCGACTCTTCGCGACCCCATGGACTGCAGCCTCCCAGGCTCCTCCGCCCATGGGATTTTCCAGGCAAGAGTACTGGAGTGGGGTGCCATCGCCTTCTTCGATGGCAACATGAGCTGTTCTCAATATTCAGTGAGGCCAGAGAAAAAGATATGGACCTAAAGAAAAAACAAGAAGAGTTTAAATAGGAAAACAGAAGGAACTTTCTGATGGTGAGAGAGGTTTTAGAAACTAAAAAGAATGACCAATTAAGGTTAGAAATTCCCTTCAGTGGAATGCTTAAAATTAGAAGACATTCTTATCTGTCTGATAGTCTTAAAGGAAATGAAAAAAAAGTCAAAAGACTTTTCTAGGCTCTGGAATTTATCCAGTGGCAATGGAACAGCACTCTTTTTTTTTTTTTTTCTTACTACAGATAAACTGAAATCATATGATATGAAGAGGTATGCGCCAAAGTATGTGATCCTAGAGTACACACAATGGGTTAAGGACAGAATTGGAAACGAAACCTCAGCCTTTTCCTGCTTTCAGTGTCTACCGTTTGAGAGAAGAGTTAATAAAAAATGAGCTTTTCCACACAGAGTAGGAAGAAAAAAACACATGTTTATAAAAGAAGAGCAGTTCTGTATTCCAGCCTCCATGCTCAGATCTCTGGGATGGGCATGAGCTCTTGACTTTTCAAGCAGGGGCCTGTGTTAGCTAAATGCCTTTCCTGACATGGCTGGAGAAACCTTCCACCTTCTTCAGCCCTCCTGCTCCTTAGACCTTACCATGCTGAGAAGTTCAAGTCACAGATTACCTTTTCCAGGAAACCTTTCCTCACCATCCCCAGTGCCTACCCCAAGCAAAGTTACATATTCCTTCCCTCTGCTCCAGAAATACCCTGTGCTTACTTCTGTGATCAGAATATTCTGTGATATAAGCCCTTAAAACTGCCACCTGCTTTCATTACTGGACTGTGCATTCCTTGAAGGCAGGTATCATATTTCTCTTCAACTATGTATCCTTGTTACCTACTTATTACCTGGTATGTAATAAGAGCTCAATAAATGTACCTGTGTCAGAGTATGCTCTGCCTATCTAACAGACAGCTTCCTTTGCTCCCACTTCCCAAGAGGGAAGCCTTCTGAAAGGATCTCCATGGTAGAGATGAGAGGTCATCCTAGACACTCAATACAGCTACAGAATTTTAGAGAAGGAAAGGCCTTTGGAGAGTATCTACTCCAATCCCTCTCCATTACAGATGTGGGTGCTGAGACCCAGAGAGGGAAAGCAATTTACTCAAGGTCGCAGAGCCAGTTGCTGGCAATGCTTTTCTTACTAATAAAAGAGATCCTTAGAAGTGTTGTTCTTCTAGAGACAGGTGTCCAGAAATGATCACTTTTTGGCAACAGTATCTATAGTAGGCACTAGGAATCTTACAGGCATTAAGATTCAGAGAAACAGCACGATGTCTTAAGAGAACAATACAATATTATATACTTGAAAGTTGCTAAGAGAGTAGATCTTAAATGATCTCACCACAAAACAATTATGTGAGGCGATTTATGTGTTCTCTAACCTTATTGTGATAATCCTTTTACAATGCATACGTGCATCAAATCAGTGTATTGCACACCTAACACTTACATAATGTTATGTCAATTGTATTTCAATGAAGCTGGGGAAAAAGAGAAAGAGATTGGGTTCTGTAGTCCCTTGACCTAATTTCAAATTCCAGCTCTGCCCCCTAGAGGCTGTGTGACTTTGGCAAGTTACTTAATCTCTCTGTGCCTCAGTTACCTCATCTTTAAAATAGGAATAATAGTACTGTAACTTACAGGGCTGTTTCAAAAAGTAGTACTCATAAAGCTGCCAGGCACATAGAATGTGCTTAATAAAGATTTATTACTATTATTAAACAGCAGCCTCTCCTTCTGGCTTTTCCCTCACTTTCTACTTATATTCACCATGCTAATTTCTTCCTCACATTTTTGTCCTCATAACAGCTGAAAAGTCAAAAGCTGAACAAGGCTTGATTTAAAAGTCATCTGCTTGGAGTTGTTTTCTTGCAATTTTCCTCAGGCACCAAGCCAGAAAGTAGGAATATGCCAGGTATGTGTTCTGTCCCAGTGCAGGTGGTCACGTGCTCTTTGCTCTTTTCAACCTGCCCTACCACCACTCCCATCCCCCATTCTCACTCCTGCCTTTCAGACAGGTGAGCACAATAGGTTGTAAACATACTTCATGGACTTGTAAAATACAAGTGCATACTTCATTGCACTTGTATTAAAGGATTATATCATATTTGATCATAGATGGGTAAAGATGCCCAAGGAGACAAATTATTTTAAAAACAAAGTCACAGGGTCATTTATCCTCATTGTTGAAAGGTTCTGTGAAGACCCACAAGATCTTCTAGAACTAACACTCAAAAAAGATGTCCTTTTCATTATAGGGGACTGGAATGCAAAAGTAGGAGGTCAAGGGATACCTGGAATAACAGGCAAATTTGGCCTTGGAGTAAAAAACGAAGCAGGTCAAAGGCTAACAGAGTTTTGCCAAGAGAATGCACTGGTCACAGCAAACACCCTCTTCCAACAACACAAGAGAAGACTCTACACATGGACATCACCAGACAGTCAATATCGAAATCAGATTGATTATATTCCTTGCAGCCAAAGATGGAGAAGCTCTATACAGTCAGCAAAAATAAGACTGGTAGCTGACTGTGGTTCTGATGATGAACTCCTTATTGCCAAATTCAGACTTAAAGTGAAGAAAGTAGGAAAAAACCAATAAGCCACTCAGGTATGACCTAAATCATAGCCCTTATGATTATACAGTTGAAGTGACAAATAGATTCGAGAGATGAGATCTGATAGACAGAGTGTCTGATAAACTATGGATGGAGGTTCATGACATTGTACAGGAGGCAGGGATCAAAACCATCCCCAAGAAAAAGAAATGCAAAGAGGCAAAATGGTTGTCTGAGGAGGCCTTACAAATAGCTTAGCAAAAAAGAGAAATGAAAGGCAAAGGAGAAAAGGAAAGATATACCCATCTAAATGCAGAGTTCCTAAGAACAGCAAGGAGAGATAAGAAAGCCTTCCACGGTGATCAATGTAAAGAAATAGAGGAAAACAATAGAGTGGGAAAGACTAGAGATCACGTCAATAAAATTAGAGATACCAAGGGAACATTTCATGCAAAGATGGGCACAATAAAGGACAGAAATGGTATGGACCTAACAGAAGCAGAAGATATTAAGAAGAGGTGGCAAGAATACACAGAAGAACTATACAAAAATGATCTTCATGACTCAGATAACCATGATGGTGTGATCACTCACCTAGAGCCACACATCCTGGAATGCGAACTCAAGTGGGCTGTAGGAAGCATCATTATGAACAAAGCTAGTGGAGGTGATGGAATTCCAGTTGAGCTATTTCAAATCCTAAAAGATGATGCTGTGAAAGTGCTGCACTCAATATACCAGCAATTTGGAAAACTCAGCAGTGGCCACAGGACTGGAAAAGGTCAGTTTTCATTCCAATCCCCAAGAAAGGCAATGCCAAAGAAGGTTCAAACTACTGCACAATCGCACTCATCTCACACACTAACAAAGTAATGCTCGAAATTCTCCAACCCAGGCTTCAGCAGCACGTGAACTGCGGAATTCCAGATGTTCCAGCTGGATTTAGAGAAAGCAGAGGAACCAAAAATCAAATTGCTAGCATCCATTGGATCATCAAAAGAGCAAGAGAGTTCCAGAAAAGCATCTCTTTCTGCTTTATCTACTATACCAAAGCCTTTGATTACGTGAATCACAACAAACTGGAAAATTCTTAAAGAGATGGGAATACCAGACCACCTGACCTGACTCTTGAGAAACCTGTATGCAGATCAAGAAGCAACAGTTAGAACTGGACATGGAACAACAGACTGGTTCCAAATAAGGAAAGGAGTATGTCAAGGCTGTATATTGTCACCCTGCTTATTTAACTTATATGCAGAGTACATCATGAGAGACACTGGGCTGGAAGAAGCACAAGCTGGAATCAAGATTGACGGGAGAAATATCAATAACCTCAGATATGCAGATGACACCACCATTATGGCAGAAAGTGAAGAAGAACTCAAGAGCCTTTTGATGAAAGTGAAAAAGGAGACTGAAAAAGCTGGTTTAATATTCAACATTCAGAAAACTAAGATCATGGCATCCAGTTCCACCATNATATGCAGAGTACATCATGAGAAACGCTGGGCTGGAAGAAGCACAAGCTGGAATCAAGATTGACGGGAGAAATATCAATAACCTCAGATATGCAGATGACACCACCATTATGGCAGAAAGTGAAGAAGAACTCAAGAGCCTTTTGATGAAAGTGAAAAAGGAGACTGAAAAAGCTGGTTTAATATTCAACATTCAGAAAACTAAGATCATGGCATCCAGTTCCACCATCCATGCATGCATGCCAAGTCACTTCAGTCATGTCTGACCCTGTGTGACCCTACAGACAGCAGCCCATGAGGCTCCTCCATCCACAGGATTCTCCAGGCAAGAATACTGGAGTGGGTTGCCATTTCCTTCTCCACCAGTCCCATCATTTCATGGCAAATAGATGCAGAAACAATGGAGACAATTAGGGACTTTATTTTGGGGGGCTCCAATATCACTGCAGATGGTGACTGCAGACATTAAATTAAAAGATTCTTGATCCTTGAAAGAATAGCTATGACCAACCTATACAGCATATTAAAAAGCTGAGACATTACTTTGCCAACAAAGGTCCATCTAGTCAAAGCTATGGTTTTTTCCTGTAGTCATATATGGATGTGAGTAGTTACCTTTCCTGTGGAGACATGGGAATACAATCAGGGTATGAAGACTTCAACAACATCAGTAATAGTCTATTCCTTAAGCCTTATGATGCATATATCTGAAATATTTTATACTATACTTTCAAAAATAAATAAGTCAGCCTGAGAGGCTATGTAGAATCCAGAGTGCCAGGCATCAGCTCTTATTCAAGAGGTTTCAGTTCAGTCCAGTCACTCAGTTGTGTCTGCCTCTTTGCAACCCCATGAATCACAGCACGCCAGGCCTCCCTTTTCAGTCATGTCTGACCCTGTGTGACCCTACAGACAGCAGCCCATGAGGCTCCTCCATCCACAGGATTCTCCAGGCAAGAATACTGGAGTGGGTTGCCATTTCCTTCTCCACCAGTCCCATCATTTCATGGCAAATAGATGCAGAAACAATGGAGACAATTAGGGACTTTATTTTGGGGGGCTCCAATATCACTGCAGATGGTGACTGCAGACATTAAATTAAAAGATTCTTGATCCTTGAAAGAATAGCTATGACCAACCTATACAGCATATTAAAAAGCTGAGACATTACTTTGCCAACAAAGGTCCATCTAGTCAAAGCTATGGTTTTTTCCTGTAGTCATATATGGATGTGAGTAGTTACCTTTCCTGTGGAGACATGGGAATACAATCAGGGTATGAAGACTTCAACAACATCAGTAATAGTCTATTCCTTAAGCCTTATGATGCATATATCTGAAATATTTTATACTATACTTTCAAAAATAAATAAGTCAGCCTGAGAGGCTATGTAGAATCCAGAGTGCCAGGCATCAGCTCTTATTCAAGAGGTTTCAGTTCAGTCCAGTCACTCAGTTGTGTCTGCCTCTTTGCAACCCCATGAATCACAGCACGCCAGGCCTCCCTGTCCATCACCAACTCCCTGAGTTCACCCAAACTCATGTCCATCCAGTCGGTGATGCCATCCAGCCATCTCGTCCTCTGTCATCCCCTTCTCCTCCTGCCCCCAATCTCTCCCAGCATTAGGGTCTTTTTCAATGAATCAACTCTTCGCATGAGGTGGCCAAAGTATTGGCGTTCTAGCCTCAGTATCATTCCTTCCAATGAACACCCAGGACTGGTCTCCTTTAGGATGGACTGGTTGGCTCTCCTTGCCATCCAAGGGACTCGCAAGAGTCTTCTCCAACACCACAGTTCAAAAGCATCAATTATTTGGTGTTCAGCTTTCTTCACAGTCCAACTCTCACATCCATACATGACCACTGGAAAAACCATAGCCTTGACTAGACGGACCTTTGTTGGCAAAGTAATATCTCTGCTTTTTAATATGCTGTCTAGGTTGGTCCAGTACTCTTGCCTGGAAAATCCCATGGACAGAGGAGCCTGGTAGGCTCCAGTCCATGAGGTCGCTAAGAGTTGGGCATGACTAAGCGACTTCACTTTCACTTTTCACTTTCATG
>SJYX01014015.1:218492-240080 GCA_006410675.1 Oreotragus oreotragus | reverse complement strand
CCCACTCCAGTACTCTTGCCTGGAAAATCCCAGGGACGGGGGAGCCTGGTGGGCTGCCATCTATGGGGTAACACAGAGTCGGACACAACTGAAGTGACTTAGCAGCAGCAGCAGCACGTGGTGTCCAACAAGCCAAGAAAGAACTTCTTGAATTTGCTTCTCGTTTATAAAATGAGCACAAGGATTTAACCATTGAACAAAGCTTTCACCACACAATCATTGAACAGAAAGGTGAACAAATACATGACATCCGTAAGAAATTCCCAGAAGTTGTGATTGCTTTCCCTGACCCAACACAAAAAAGTGACATTGTCTAGCTTAGAGGACCAAAAAATGAATTAGAAAAATGCACACAATATTCACAGAATATGGTGACGGACATTGTAGAAAGTAGCTATTCCATAACAATTCCCATCTTCAAAAGGCTTCACAAAAATATCACTGGAAAAGGAGATGCAAACATAAACAGATCTGTGCAGCAAGCAATACCAAAATTATTCTTCCATCAACAAATAGTGACTCAGAAAATATTGCTGTCAAAGGAAGTCCAGAAAACTGTAAATTGGCTTGTGATTTTGATTCTTTCAATTTAGAAAAATATNAAACAGATCTGTGCAGCAAGCAATACCAAAATTATTCTTCCATCAACAAATAGTGACTCAGAAAATATTGCTGTCAAAGGAAGTCCAGAAAACTGTAAATTGGCTTGTGATTTTGATTCTTTCAATTTAGAAAAATATAGGCAATACTTCAGAAGTAGAAATTTCTATTCTTTCTAACCTACACAAATCACTTATGGGACCTAAAGACTGTTTGATTGATGCAATCATGGAAGAATGTGGAAGCGTCCATATTCTCTTTCCAAACAACTCAGGACTTCAATCTTTATTAGGGGACCTACCCAAAGTGTTGAGAAGGCCAAGAAAAAGCTGCTACAACTAGCAGAAGAGCAAGAGTTATTCTGTGGTGCTCTGTGTTAAACCACAGTATCATAAATTTCTCATGAGTGAAAAGGGAGGCAATGTTCTCAAAGTCTGTGAAGAGACTGGAGCATATTTCATTTTCCCTATCCCTGAAGATAAGGATCAAGAATTGATAACTATCACAGAGACAGAGAAGGCCATCAGAGATGCACTAAGTAAACTACATACTCTGATTACAAATCTAGATAATGCAGTGAAGGACAAGATACTCATAAATCTTATATATCACCAGCATTTTTTGTGCAAAGGAGTCAGGTGTTATAGGACATGCCTGAGGAGTATGGTGGTGTGATTATTAGCTTTTCACATTCAGGAAAACAGAATAACAAAGTCACAATCAAAAGAGCAAGACCTTGTGTCAAAGCAGCCAAGAAATATATTTATGAAATTATTGAGGACTTGGACAATGAAGTCACAACAGAATGTGTTATTCCCCAGAAGTTCCATGATTTTTTTAATGAGACTAATGTGTTCTCGAGTCAGACAAATCACTAAAGATTATAATGTCTAGATCAAATTATCAGATAGAGAGGAAATTTCATTTACTAATAAAGAGCCAGCAATTCCAGAAAATCAGGAAGAAAGTGGAAGAGCACTACAAGAGATGCTTCCATTTCTCCAACAAAATGTGACACCATATTTATCTCAGGCCAAAAAGAAAAGTGTGAAGCCACCTTTGAAGCCCTTAAGACTCTAATTCCTGTCACCACTGAAGTAAATATTCCCTTTGATCTGCACTGTTACCTCACTGATCCAAAAGAAAAAAAAAAAAAAGTAAGATACACAAGATAATGTATGAGTGTGAAGTTAAAATACAGATATCAGAACCAGGATTAGAATCTGATACCATTTCCATCATTGGCCTTACTGGAGATGTAGAACGAGCCAAGGCTAAATTACAAGAACAAATCAAGACTCTATAAACCGAAATAGAAAATCAAACATTCAAAAATGTCAGACTCAACAGTAGACCCCAAATATCACCCCAAGATCATTGATCAAAAGGGCTTGGTCATCACTCAGATTTGCTTAGAGAATAAAGTTAATATCCATTTTCCAAAAAAAGGGAGCAATGAGATACAGGACCAAATCACAGTCATTGGATAAAAAAACTAACACCCTAGCTGCCCGGGATACAATAATGAAAATAGTGCATAAGTTCGAAAAATCAGTAACTGTGCAAATTTCACTAAACAACCATGTTTATGGCCACATTATTTGATTCCATGGAAAAGCCATTCATAAAATCATGAATCAATTCCAAGTCGACATCTGTTTCCCTCCTAGAGGAGTCCAAGATGCAAACATTATCATGGTGACTGGACTCTGTAATAAGGTCACAAAAGCAATTGATCATATCCTTAGTCTAGAGGAGCATTTTCTGGCCATTGTTCCAAAGCATGAGTTACAAAAGGAGCATATGAAGAAGGTTGCTGCTGCTGCTGCTAAGTCGCTTCAGTCGTGTCCGTCCGACTCTGTGTGACCCCAGACAGCAGCCCATTGGGCTCCGCAATCCCTGAGATTCTCCAGGCAAGAACACTGGAGTGGGTTGCCATTTCCTTCTCCAATGCATAACAGTGAAGTCGCTCAGTCGTGTCTGACTCAGCGACCCCATGGACTGCAGCCTACCAGGCTCCTCCATCCATGGGAGTTTCCAGGCAAGAGTACTGGAGTGGGATGCCATTGCCTTCTGCGATGAAGAAGGTTACTTTGTGTAATTTATTACATACCCCATCCAAGAGTTTTGCAGGAAAAGATGTTCCCTGTACTGCAAACAACATTCAGAAGATTCTGGACATGAGCAGCTCTCAAGAATTTCCCAGCTTGGAGGATCAAGTGGACTCTGAGACTCACCCTTGGAGATGCAGTGACCCCAAACCAGAAATTGTCACAGCAAACTTAAATGACATGTCATAAAAATTATCTCTAAACTGACTAAGCTTCTGGATCACATGTACATTTCTTACACTTTAGCTTCAATATATCCCTCCTTAAATCCTCCAAAATATACTACAGTGAAAGTAAAGTGCTCAGTCCTGTGTGTGCAGTAATTACCAGTGTAGTGTCTAATTTCAACTCAAGACTTACCTTTGAAACTTCAGTTTTGGGACAAACTTTCCATTGCTTTAAATGTAATTCATTAAAATATTAAACTAATACCCCTTACTTCCTGAATTTCATAATTGGCTTACCATGTAATTTTTCACTTAACTTTCATTAAGAGAATTCAAAGCTCAGTCCTGTGTGTGCAGTAATTACCAGTGTAGTGTCTAATTTCAACTCAAGACTTACCTTTGAAACTTCAGTTTTGGGACAAACTTTCCATTGCTTTAAATGTAATTCATTAAAATATTAAACTAATACCCCTTACTTCCTGAATTTCATAATTGGCTTACCATGTAATTTTTCACTTAACTTTCATTAAGAGAATTCAACAAGTGGCAAGGAGATTACATCTGTCATCACTCCAAGGCATAAATTTTGACTTCACAAAAACTAAAACTGAAGGTGCTATTTTTACCCGTTACCCACATGTTTTCTTACTTCAATTACACCTGATCTTCTCTTTCGTTGAGTGCAAGCAGCTTATTTGCCATCACCTGAAGTGCTCATCTAGTTTGGTTTATATAATAATAGAAAAATAAACTTTGGACACCACCACCTGTGGTGCTGGACTGATTATCATAGTGGTGATGTTAGAAGGGACAAGAAAGGCCAAGGGATGTTTAAAAAAATGCTACTTAGAATTGCCTTGGTTTTTCAGATGATGTTTCTAATTGCCATTTGGAGAACTGAGTCTTCCATGATTATTTTTCATTCTCCAGTAATATTGTTTTACCATTTTCGGTTAGCTTCTGCTGTACAACACTGTGGATCACCTATATGTATACATATATCCCCTTCCTTTTGAGCCTCCCTCCCAACCCCCATCCCACCCCCTCTAGGTCATCACAGAGCACTGAGCTGAGCTCCCTGTACTATACAGCAGCTTGTCACTAGTTATTTTAACCATTATATTGTCTACATGCCAGTGCTACTCTTTCAATTCATCCCATGCTTCCTTTCCCCTGCTGTGTCCACAGTTCCATTCTTTATGTTCTTTAGGCATACATTTCAAAACACCTCCTTTGGGAATATATGTGAGACCTAAGAAAAAAATATATTTTTCTTCTTCTTTCCAGTAATCCACTAGTCTGGTAAAGCCTTAAGGTCATGGTAACAAGTGTTATTTTAGTGACTGTTCTGGGTCACCAATAAAATCCTCTCTGTAGGACTGAAGCACTTACTATTCATTCAGATGCTGTTGTAAACAGCAAATGTCTAGTGTCCACATCTACCCACCACCAGCATTTTCCTCATCTGAAGTAAGTCAGCTTTCCCAAGGCTTGTCTCCTTCTTAGGGGTTGCATCAATCCAATGAATAGTCAACCCAGCCTCATTNTTCAGATGCTGTTGTAAACAGCAAATGTCTAGTGTCCACATCTACCCACCACCAGCATTTTCCTCATCTGAAGTGAGTCAGCTTTCCCAAGGCTTGTCTCCTTCTTAGGGGTTGCATCAATCCAACGAATAGTCAACCCAGCTTCATTTCCACATTTTAGGATGATTCTGCATAACCATCTTAAGTCTAGAGCTCATGGTAAGCACAGATGACTCTTTTGTTGGGGCTGCATCTACACGAAATCCTTTCTGCCCAATTCTGCTTTTTAAATTCCCCAATAGGTGTTCATCCTAAGATGATTTTCCAGTAGACTTTCTGTATCCAAATGTTCTCTGGGTCTGATGAAGCTTTAATTAGATGAACTGAGCTGAAAAGCACCCTTATACGGAATAGAAGTTTGTTAAGGGAGTGGATGGAGACAGACATTAATATCAGTGATAATGGCCAGATTTTAGAGTGGCTCTCTTTCTTTTAAATAATCTAAGTTTCTGTATACTCTCATATAGCCTTTCCAAAGTACCACAAATGCCTAGTATCATCCAACAATTAATCTCTTAATTTAGTCTTATTTTGCTTTTGCCATAGCATTCATAATTAAAGGTTTTACATGACAATGTGCAAATTCTGATACCATCACTTACTTCATCATGTCAAGGTGCTCTTCTTGTAAAGGTGGGTCTGGATAGCAGGTTGCAGAGAAAGGATGCTTGGGTCAAAGTAATGGACATACACATCTAGATTAGGATAAGTGTGTGTGTGCTCGGTTGCTCAGTAGCGTCTGATTCTTTGCAACCTTATGAACTGTACCCCACCAAGCTCTTCTGTCCATGGGATTTTCCAGGCCAGAATACTAGAGTAGCTTGCTATCTCCCACTCCAAGGTTAAGATATATGTATATGAAATTTAACTAAGCATTACTAAATTTTCTTTCTTTCTACAAGAAGTATTTTAATTCCTGGTGGTGCATATCTTCATCAACAACTGGTGTTACTAGCTTGGCCTAATGGAAATTATATTAGCATAATATTGATTTCATGCCATTGAGTCAATGTCTATAATCATAGACATGTGCACGAACTTTTTGCCCTAACCCATTAAACTTAACAATTATTCTTCAGGTAAATCTGAGGTATGGTTATACATCCTTGGAAAACATTACTAGCAGTATAGCAGATATTTTTGTTTTACCCCCATGGGCCCCATCCCCAGTATCACCATTGCTCACTAGAACCACTGTATGTCAATTTAGATTTTGCCACTATGCCACACTGAAATGAGTCCCATTTATGCACAAATTAAACTTTCTCCAAGACTAAATAATTTCCTGTTTTATACTTAATTTTAAAATATGTTTAGCCATTTTATTCAACAAAACCATCAGAATATCTCCAATGAGATTAGATGAAATATTAGAATAGTTCAATAATAGATTGCATAAAAACAATAGTAATACTGATAAGAACAAAACAAACCTTATAGAAATGACAAAACAAACTTCTCATACAATTTCCAAAAGAAATAAAACTCCAAAAATTAAATATACATCAAAATTAAATTTGAATGTTTTCCCTGTTTTTTCTATGCTCTGAAATATTTTAAGTAGAATTGAGTTATCTACTCTCTATAGGTTCATAGAATGAACTCTGAAACTGTGTTGGCCTCATACACTCTTCTGGGAAAGTTCTATATTTTCTATAATGGTCATTCCATCTATTGATTTTTTTTTTCCTGCTTGGGACAAATTTGATGTTTCATGTTTCTGGAAATTATCAAATTTATTTTTAGTTTTATATTTTATCCTTGGAAAACATTACTAGCAGTATAGCAGATATTTTTGTTTTACCCCCATGGGCCCCATCCCCAGTATCACCATTGCTCACCAGAACCACTGTATGTCAATTTAGATTTTGCCACTATGCCACACTGAAATGAGTCCCATTTATGCACAAATTAAACTTTCTCCAAGACTAAATAATTTCCTGTTTTATACTTTATTTTAAAATATGTTTAGCCATTTTATTCAACAAAACCATCAGAATATCTCCAATGAGATTAGATGAAATATTAGAATAGTTCAATAATAGATTGCATAAAAACAATAGTAATACTGATAAGAACAAAACAAACCTTATAGAAATGACAAAACAAACTTCTCATACAATTTCCAAAAGAAATAAAACTCCAAAAATTAAATATACATCAAAATTAAATTTGAATGTTTTCCCTGTTTTTTCTATGCTCTGAAATATTTTAAGTAGAATTGAGTTATCTACTCTCTATAGGTTCATAGAATGAACTCTGAAACTGTGTTGGCCTCATACACTCTTCTGGGAAAGTTCTATATTTTCTATAATGGTCATTCCATCTATTGATTTTTTTTTCCTGCTTGGGACAAATTTGATGTTTCATGTTTCTGGAAATTATCAAATTTATTTTTAGTTTTATATTTTCCTACTTAAAAAAAAAAGGTACCATAAACCTGATGGCCTGAAATAATAGAAATTTATTCTGTCACAGTATTAGACACTAGAAGTCTGGATTCACTATATCGGCAGTCCTATGTTTCCTTAAAATGCTCTAGGAGATAATTTGTTCCCAGTCTTTTCTAGATTTTGGTAGTTGCTGACAATCCTTTATGTTCTTTGGTTTTTAGACATACCATTCCAATCTCTGCCTCCATCTTCACATCCCTTTTCCACTGTATGTATCTGTCCCCATCCCTTTTTTTCTTTATAAGGACACTGGACATTGGATTTAACCACACTCAGGTAACGGAGAATAATCTTGAGAATCTCTGTTATATCTGAAAAGATCGTTTTTCCCGAAAAAGTTTGTATTCACAAGTTCCATGGGTGAAAATGAGAGCATGCCTTATTTAGGGGAGGAGGGTAGTCACCAGTCAACCTACTTCAGCTTGGATGCATGAAAAATCATATGGAAAATAATAAAAACTATTTTTATTAATTCCAAACAACTGTAGAAACTTTAAGTGGATCATAAAATCAAATGTGAAAATTATAAAAGAAAGCATGAATGAAATGTTAAATTATTTCCCAAGATTAGTAGTTAATAATGCCAAATTCCATAACAAATACTCAGTAGTATTGATTGATAGATAGTAGAGAGAGGAAAATACCGATTGTAATCACTCTGTGAGTGAGTGTGAGGATAGCTTTGACATTCTAAAAGCACTTTATATTGGGGAAAATATTTACCTCAGCAAATTGTTTACTCCCCAGTCAATGCCATTTGAGACATTTTTTACTTCAGGTGCAGTTCATATAGTTGCAGTGGTGGTGCATACATGCTAAATCACTTCAGTTGTGTCTGATTCTTTGCAACCCTATGGACTGTAGTCTGCCAGGTTCCTCTGCCCACAGTATTTTCCAGACAAGAATCCTGTAAACTATGTCTCTTAAATCCCCTGCATTGGCAAGCGGGTTCTTTACCACTAGCACAGTGGTGGTAGCCCAAGTCTAATTTGAGCAACTTTTCTTAATCAAATTTTCCCATTGCCTTTGAGCCCAACAACTCTGCCACTCTAGTACTGTAGGACTAGAGTCTCAGCTTAGTGACATAGCCTTAGCTATTTCCTCGGAGCAGATATCTTCAGTTTTATGATTTAGTTCATTGCCATTTTCTAAGGAAAAGCATAGGTCAATGAAATTACTAGAAAGAATTCATCTTTTGAAAATATTTTTTTTTCATCTGGAGAATCACAGTTAACAGTTCCTTAAACTGTAGGTGGTATTTCCATATTTTGAGCTGCAAAATTATTACAATTTTTATTTTAATATTTAAATCTATAATGCTGCCTTTTTTATTTTTGAACACTTTTCATATATTTAATCAAGGGCCAGGCAAGATCAGCAAGTGTAAGAGACAGGAAGAATAAAAGAAAAGCAGGCCCCAGCAAGGGCCACAGAAGAAATTTATAATTATTGATAAACTGGATGCTATAAGGCATGAGACTCTTGGAACAATTCCAGAGGGAACAGTTCATAATCTTGAAAACAAGATATGATCCTGGGGTCAGGAAACCGACCCCAGACTGTTTCTCAACTGGTGTCTCAGAGTCACATGTTTTACATATCTGGTGGAAAATCTATAGATAAGAATATTTTGCTGATTTGTTATTGATTACTGTTTCCTAATTACTCAATGGTTAATGATCATTTTGTTCTTTGGCCCTGAAGACCACGTGAATTATAGTTTAACTCCCCACATAGTCTTTCATTCACGACTGCAAGTATAATAAAATTGGCTTGGATTCAGTTTTGGCCCCTTCATCTTGGAGCAGTGTTGGTGCCCTGATCCTCGCTTTTCTGTGAATTCTTGTGTCTCGTTTCTCATTCTCCGACCATATCGTGCTTTTGGAAACCCTACTTGGTCTCGACAAGCAAGCCCACCTTGAGACATATTTTTGAAGCTCATATTGCCATTACTTGATTATTTTCCATCCAGTAGACAGTGGACAAGGCAAATGAACTCAAAACTTTTCTCTTTAGTTCCTTTCTTGGTCCTTGAGACAACTTACCATAGAAGGTTATCAAATCAGCTTAACTTGAATAAGCAAGCTCATGTAACATGAAGCGGTACTAATAATTTAAAGGATACAAGCAAAAACAGACCTATAAAAAGGGGCAAAGTCTGGACCATTGAGATTACCTTCCTGAAATACATTCTTCCCACAACAGACATNCAAATCAGCTTTACTTGAATAAGCAAGCTCATGTAACATGAAGCGGTACTAATAATTTAAAGGATACAAGCAAAAACAGACCTATAAAAAGGGGGAAAGTCTGGACCATTGAGATTACCTTCCTGAAATACATTCTTCCCACAACAGACATGAGTTCTTTGGTCTGAGTTGAAAGATAAGTAAGGTTATCAGTGACCTCACACAGCCCAGAGCACTTGAGGTTATGAAGCATCTGCATTTTATACTCAGGGAATTAGATAGATATATACTATTTAACAAGGATTAGTTCATCAGAAATTTATATATTCTGGGATTATTTACCATGAACTGTTTTTTAAGCTAAAGACATCCTACTAATAGTGTTTCATTGATAAGAACACTGCTTTCTATTGGTATCACTAATCTATTGACCAACATGTTTAAAGGTGAGTTCTTATAACTTGTTTCCTATCTCTCCTTTCTTCAATACAGGAGAGAAATGGATCATAGTTGATTTTTTATATCCTCTTCTAACCTTAAATTAAGAATGGTTCAGGAGTATATCTAAAAATGTCTACATAGAAGTGAGTACAAATAGTTTAGTGCTAGAATATCACTAGTGCTCAGTACTATAGAGAAATTGACTATTTTGCACTTACAGATAGAATATTGTTCTGTTCACTAATGGGCAGAAAAAAGTGATAACATCATAGCTTTTACTCATTTTCTTCTATAAGGTCGTGTCTTCTAGTGATCACTCATAAGAACAGCAGCAACAGCAGCAGCAGCAATGACAAACTCCAGAAGCAATAGAATCTGATTTCCATAGTTATGACTATATTACTTAGAAATTCAGTTTCTGAAAAATGATAAGACAAGAAATAGGAAAGTGTGGCCTATACACAGAAAATAAAGTCATCAATATAAGCTGACTCTGAGGAAGCTCAGATGTTGAACCTACTAGCAAAGATCGGGAGAAAAGGGAACGCTTGTGCACAATTGGTGAGAATGTAAATTGGTGCAACCGCTATGGAAAATAGTATGAATGTTCCTCAAAAAACTAAAATTCAAACCGCCATATCATTCAGTGATTCCACTTATGGATCTTTATCCCAAGAAAACAAAAACACAAACATGAAATGATATACATACCCCCAAGTTTGTTGAAGCATAATTTACAATAGCCAAGATAAGGAAACAACCTGAGTGTGCATCAATGTTTAAATGAATATAGAAAATTTGAGGTCAGTATATTATTCAGCCATAACAAATAATGACATCTATAAGAACTTGACTGCTTCAGTTCACAGATGGAGAGAATAAGAAATGCTGGTGGGTTGTTTCTCCTGGTAAGATATTGTATACTTTTGTTGAGAGATGAGGGGAAAGGAAGCCCTTTCTTAGCCTCAGCAACTTGGAGTTCATCTTCCATCAAGCTGATAGAAGGAGAGGAAGAGGTTTATGGCTCAAGTGCCATAGAATTTTCCTGATCTTACTGACATATATGTGATTTTCTTGAATAAATGTTTTTAATTTATTTTCCATATATGTTTATAATAATTTTTGTTTTGATTGTTTGCTTTTAATTTATTTTTATTAAAATCAGTGGTTATGCTTATTTAATTGGGGCATGGGTCTGCCAAACTCCTTATGCTGCCATTATGGACATAAAATCTCTATATCTGCTTATTTCTTTTTTATTAATTCATTTTTATCATATTTTCAAAAATTATTGGTTTGTGACATATTGGTGAAAAGAAACAAACATCCTTAGATAATTTGAGAAGCACTAAAGACCCTGCTTTGTGACTAGTTCATGAACAGCTCTTTTCACTTGGCAAGATCTTTCAAAACCAAGCGACTGTTCATTTACATGCAGCAACACACACACACACACACACACACACACACACACACACACACACACGCACGCATTCTACCCATATACTCAACACCTCAGAATTCATTTGTGCACTTCATAAGACTGACATTTCCAAAGATGGATTATGTGGTTTGTATTCATTCTCCTTGACTACAGAGGTGTGCTGTGTTGTGCTTAGTCACTCAGTCATACCTGACTTTTTGCAACCCCAGGGACTGTAGCCCACCAGGCTCCTCTGTCCATGGGGATTCTCCAGGAAAGAATACTCGAGTGGGTTGTCATGCCCATTTCCAGGGGATCTTCCCAATGCAGGGAAGATCCCAAACCAGGTCTCTGGCATTGCAGGCTGATTTTTAACATCTGAGCCACCAAAATGTGGATGCAGCTTAAAATTGGAGGTTGGGACATGCACACAAATATCCTTGAGACTATGGGTTAAAATCAAATATCCTTGAGACTATGGGTTAAAATCTGTCTTCCAAAAGGTATATTTAATCACAAAATTCTAAAGATTTTGAAAATAGTAAAGTCAAGCTTGGTCTTTTCAGCATTGAAGTTTATTTGCAGAAAATGAGAAAAGGATATGTCAGTAAGTGAAAATATGTAGGCAGTTTGTGGACAAATGATATCCATCTTGAATAATTTGTTGCTATGATCAGGTGCTTCAACAGTGGGTAGCTTGGAATAGATTGATAGGCAAGCAAGTTAAGATCCCCCAAGCATGGAATGTAAAAGCACTCTTACCAAAAAAGAAGGAAAAGTGAATGTTTTTCCTGGGAGTTCCTAAGCCATTGGAAAAATAGGCGGAGGGCTTTAAATCTGCTGTTGTCGCATCTCCCCAAACAAACCATGGTCTTTGTTGAAAGATAAAACTGATTCTGAATTTGTACTTTCCACAGTAATTTAACATAAACTTCTGAACTGCTTCCCTGGTGGCTCAGACGGTAAAGCATCTGCCTGCAATGCGGGGGACCTGGGTTCTATTCCTGGGATGGGAAGGTCCCCTGGAGAAGGAAATAGCATTCCACTCCAGCACTCTTGCCTGGAAAATCCCATGGACGGAGGAGCCTGATAGGCTACAGTCCATGGGGTCGTAAATAGTCAGAAACAACTGAGAGACTTCACTTTCACTTTCACTTTCTGAACTGCAATTTTNAGAGTAGCTTGCTATCTCCCACTCCAAGGTTAAGATATATGTATATGAAATTTAACTAAGCATTACTAAATTTTCTTTCTTTCTACAAGAAGTATTTTAATTCCTGGTGGTGCATATCTTCATCAACAACTGGTGTTACTAGCTTGGCCTAATGGAAATTATATTAGCATAATATTGATTTCATGCCATTGAGTCAATGTCTATAATCATAGACATGTGCACGAACTTTTTGCCCTAACCCATTAAACTTAACAATTATTCTTCAGGTAAATCTGAGGTATGGTTATACATCCTTGGAAAACATTACTAGCAGTATAGCAGATATTTTTGTTTTACCCCCATGGGCCCCATCCCCAGTATCACCATTGCTCACTAGAACCACTGTATGTCAATTTAGATTTTGCCACTATGCCACACTGAAATGAGTCCCATTTATGCACAAATTAAACTTTCTCCAAGACTAAATAATTTCCTGTTTTATACTTAATTTTAAAATATGTTTAGCCATTTTATTCAACAAAACCATCAGAATATCTCCAATGAGATTAGATGAAATATTAGAATAGTTCAATAATAGATTGCATAAAAACAATAGTAATACTGATAAGAACAAAACAAACCTTATAGAAATGACAAAACAAACTTCTCATACAATTTCCAAAAGAAATAAAACTCCAAAAATTAAATATACATCAAAATTAAATTTGAATGTTTTCCCTGTTTTTTCTATGCTCTGAAATATTTTAAGTAGAATTGAGTTATCTACTCTCTATAGGTTCATAGAATGAACTCTGAAACTGTGTTGGCCTCATACACTCTTCTGGGAAAGTTCTATATTTTCTATAATGGTCATTCCATCTATTGATTTTTTTTTTCCTGCTTGGGACAAATTTGATGTTTCATGTTTCTGGAAATTATCAAATTTATTTTTAGTTTTATATTTTCCTACTTAAAAAAAAAAAAGGTACCATAAACCTGATGGCCTGAAATAATAGAAATTTATTCTGTCACAGTATTAGACACTAGAAGTCTGGATTCACTATATCGGCAGTCCTATGTTTCCTTAAAATGCTCTAGGAGATAATTTGTTCCCAGTCTTTTCTAGATTTTGGTAGTTGCTGACAATCCTTTATGTTCTTTGGTTTTTAGACATACCATTCCAATCTCTGCCTCCATCTTCACATCCCTTTTCCACTGTATGTATCTGTCCCCATCCCTTTTTTTCTTTATAAGGACACTGGACATTGGATTTAACCACACTCAGGTAACGGAGAATAATCTTGAGAATCTCTGTTATATCTGAAAAGATCGTTTTTCCCGAAAAAGTTTGTATTCACAAGTTCCATGGGTGAAAATGAGAGCATGCCTTATTTAGGGGAGGAGGGTAGTCACCAGTCAACCTACTTCAGCTTGGATGCATGAAAAATCATATGGAAAATAATAAAAACTATTTTTATTAATTCCAAACAACTGTAGAAACTTTAAGTGGATCATAAAATCAAATGTGAAAATTATAAAAGAAAGCATGAATGAAATGTTAAATTATTTCCCAAGATTAGTGGTTAATAATGCCAAATTCCATAACAAATACTCAGTAGTATTGAGTGATAGATAGTAGAGAGAGGAAAATACCGATTGTAATCACTCTGTGAGTGAGTGTGAGGATAGCTTTGACATTCTAAAAGCACTTTATATTGGGGAAAATATTTACCTTAGCAAATTGTGTACTCCCCAGTTAATGCCATTTGAGACATTTTTTACTTCAGGTGCAGTTCATATAGTTGCAGTGGTGGTGCATACATGCTAAATCACTTCAGTTGTGTCTGATTCTTTGCAACCCTATGGACTGTAGTCTGCCAGGTTCCTCTGCCCACAGTATTTTCCAGACAAGAATCCTGTAAACTATGTCTCTTAAATCCCCTGCATTGGCAAGCGGGTTCTTTACCACTAGCACAGTGGTGGTAGCCCAAGTCTAATTTGAGCAACTTTTCTTAATCAAATTTTCCCATTGCCTTTGAGCCCAACAACTCTGCCACTCTAGTACTGTAGGACTAGAGTCTCAGCTTAGTGACATAGCCTTAGCTATTTCCTCGGAGCAGATATCTTCAGTTTTATGATTTAGTTCATTGCCATTTTCTAAGGAAAAGCATAGGTCAATGAAATTACTAGAAAGAATTCATCTTTTGAAAATATTTTTTTTTCATCTGGAGAATCACAGTTAACAGTTCCTTAAACTGTAGGTGGTATTTCCATATTTTGAGCTGCAAAATTATTACAATTTTTATTTTAATATTTAAATCTATAATGCTGCCTTTTTTATTTTTGAACACTTTTCATATATTTAATCAAGGGCCAGGCAAGATCAGCAAGTGTAAGAGACAGGAAGAATAAAAGAAAAGCAGGCCCCAGCAAGGGCCACAGAAGAAATTTATAATTATTGATAAACTGGATGCTATAAGGCATGAGACTCTTGGAACAATTCCAGAGGGAACAGTTCATAATCTTGAAAACAAGATATGATCCTGGGGTCAGGAAACCGACCCCAGACTGTTTCTCAACTGGTGTCTCAGAGTCACATGTTTTACATATCTGGTGGAAAATCTATAGATAAGAATATTTTGCTGATTTGTTATTGATTACTGTTTCCTAATTACTCAATGGTTAATGATCATTTTGTTCTTTGGCCCTGAAGACCACGTGAATTATAGTTTAACTCCCCACATAGTCTTTCATTCACGACTGCAAGTATAATAAAATTGGCTTGGATTCAGTTTTGGCCCCTTCATCTTGGAGCAGTGTTGGTGCCCTGATCCTCGCTTTTCTGTGAATTCTTGTGTCTCGTTTCTCATTCTCCGACCATATCGTGCTTTTGGAAACCCTACTTGGTCTCGACAAGCAAGCCCACCTTGAGACATATTTTTGAAGCTCATATTGCCATTACTTGATTATTTTCCATCCAGTAGACAGTGGACAAGGCAAATGAACTCAAAACTTTTCTCTTTAGTTCCTTTCTTGGTCCTTGAGACAACTTACCATAGAAGGTTATCAAATCAGCTTAACTTGAATAAGCAAGCTCATGTAACATGAAGCGGTACTAATAATTTAAAGGATACAAGCAAAAACAGACCTATAAAAAGGGGCAAAGTCTGGACCATTGAGATTACCTTCCTGAAATACATTCTTCCCACAACAGACATGAGTTCTTTGGTCTGAGTTGAAAGATAAGTAAGGTTATCAGTGACCTCACACAGCCCAGAGCACTTGAGGTTATGAAGCATCTGCATTTTATACTCAGGGAATTAGATAGATATATACTATTTAACAAGGATTAGTTCATCAGAAATTTATATATTCTGGGATTATTTACCATGAACTGTTTTTTAAGCTAAAGACATCCTACTAATAGTGTTTCATTGATAAGAACACTGCTTTCTATTGGTATCACTAATCTATTGACCAACATGTTTAAAGGTGAGTTCTTATAACTTGTTTCCTATCTCTCCTTTCTTCAATACAGGAGAGAAATGGATCATAGTTGATTTTTTATATCCTCTTCTAACCTTAAATTAAGAATGGTTCAGGAGTATATCTAAAAATGTCTACATAGAAGTGAGTACAAATAGTTTAGTGCTAGAATATCACTAGTGCTCAGTACTATAGAGAAATTGACTATTTTGCACTTACAGATAGAATATTGTTCTGTTCACTAATGGGCAGAAAAAAGTGATAACATCATAGCTTTTACTCATTTTCTTCTATAAGGTCGTGTCTTCTAGTGATCACTCATAAGAACAGCAGCAACAGCAGCAGCAGCAATGACAAACTCCAGAAGCAATAGAATCTGATTTCCATAGTTATGACTATATTACTTAGAAATTCAGTTTCTGAAAAATGATAAGACAAGAAATAGGAAAGTGTGGCCTATACACAGAAAATAAAGTCATCAATATAAGCTGACTCTGAGGAAGCTCAGATGTTGAACCTACTAGCAAAGATCGGGAGAAAAGGGAACGCTTGTGCACAATTGGTGAGAATGTAAATTGGTGCAACCGCTATGGAAAATAGTATGAATGTTCCTCAAAAAACTAAAATTCAAACCGCCATATCATTCAGTGATTCCACTTATGGATCTTTATCCCAAGAAAACAAAAACACAAACATGAAATGATATACATACCCCCAAGTTTGTTGAAGCATAATTTACAATAGCCAAGATAAGGAAACAACCTGAGTGTGCATCAATGTTTAAATGAATATAGAAAATTTGAGGTCAGTATATTATTCAGCCATAACAAATAATGACATCTATAAGAACTTGACTGCTTCAGTTCACAGATGGAGAGAATAAGAAATGCTGGTGGGTTGTTTCTCCTGGTAAGATATTGTATACTTTTGTTGAGAGATGAGGGGAAAGGAAGCCCTTTCTTAGCCTCAGCAACTTGGAGTTCATCTTCCATCAAGCTGATAGAAGGAGAGGAAGAGGTTTATGGCTCAAGTGCCATAGAATTTTCCTGATCTTACTGACATATATGTGATTTTCTTGAATAAATGTTTTTAATTTATTTTCCATATATGTTTATAATAATTTTTGTTTTGATTGTTTGCTTTTAATTTATTTTTATTAAAATCAGTGGTTATGCTTATTTAATTGGGGCATGGGTCTGCCAAACTCCTTATGCTGCCATTATGGACATAAAATCTCTATATCTGCTTATTTCTTTTTTATTAATTCATTTTTATCATATTTTCAAAAATTATTGGTTTGTGACATATTGGTGAAAAGAAACAAACATCCTTAGATAATTTGAGAAGCACTAAAGACCCTGCTTTGTGACTAGTTCATGAACAGCTCTTTTCACTTGGCAAGATCTTTCAAAACCAAGCGACTGTTCATTTACATGCAGCAACACACACACACACACACACACACACACACACACACACACACACACACGCATTCTACCCATATACTCAACACCTCAGAATTCATTTGTGCACTTCATAAGACTGACATTTCCAAAGATGGATTATGTGGTTTGTATTCATTCTCCTTGACTACAGAGGTGTGCTGTGTTGTGCTTAGTCACTCAGTCATACCTGACTTTTTGCAACCCCAGGGACTGTAGCCCACCAGGCTCCTCTGTCCATGGGGATTCTCCAGGAAAGAATACTCGAGTGGGTTGTCATGCCCATTTCCAGGGGATCTTCCCAATGCAGGGAAGATCCCAAACCAGGTCTCTGGCATTGCAGGCTGATTTTTAACATCTGAGCCACCAAAATGTGGATGCAGCTTAAAATTGGAGGTTGGGACATGCACACAAATATCCTTGAGACTATGGGTTAAAATCAAATATCCTTGAGACTATGGGTTAAAATCTGTCTTCCAAAAGGTATATTTAATCACAAAATTCTAAAGATTTTGAAAATAGTAAAGTCAAGCTTGGTCTTTTCAGCATTGAAGTTTATTTGCAGAAAATGAGAAAAGGATATGTCAGTAAGTGAAAATATGTAGGCAGTTTGTGGACAAATGATATCCATCTTGAATAATTTGTTGCTATGATCAGGTGCTTCAACAGTGGGTAGCTTGGAATAGATTGATAGGCAAGCAAGTTAAGATCCCCCAAGCATGGAATGTAAAAGCACTCTTACCAAAAAAGAAGGAAAAGTGAATGTTTTTCCTGGGAGTTCCTAAGCCATTGGAAAAATAGGCGGAGGGCTTTAAATCTGCTGTTGTCGCATCTCCCCAAACAAACCATGGTCTTTGTTGAAAGATAAAACTGATTCTGAATTTGTACTTTCCACAGTAATTTAACATAAACTTCTGAACTGCTTCCCTGGTGGCTCAGACGGTAAAGCATCTGCCTGCAATGCGGGGGACCTGGGTTCTATTCCTGGGATGGGAAGGTCCCCTGGAGAAGGAAATAGCATTCCACTCCAGCACTCTTGCCTGGAAAATCCCATGGACGGAGGAGCCTGATAGGCTACAGTCCATGGGGTCGTAAATAGTCAGAAACAACTGAGAGACTTCACTTTCACTTTCACTTTCTGAACTGCAATTTTATGTGTGTGTGTGTGTAAAACATTTATGGTAACTCCTCTGAATATTTAGTTTAGTAGAAGACAGGTGATTTCTCATCCCTTATTCTGTATTTAATCTATTCTGATGTGTTATTACAATGTACTGATATTAAAAAAATTGGTTCTCATAGAGAAATGCAGTATAAACAGAAAAGTATTTTGATAGTGTAATTGTGGATAACCTTCTTAGATATAGTAGCACAACTCAATAATTGTCAGCTTTTTAAAGTTAGTTAAGAGTTTCTTAATGATTAATTGCAATGTGAAACTATCAACAAACCCTTCTTTGTTAAGTTAAAATACATTTCTTTCACTTTTTGGCTGTATGGCCCTGGGGCAGCCATGTGGAGATATCCCACAACCAAGGTCAGAGAAGCTTCAGCAAGACAGTAGGTGAAGTCAGGTGGGCCTTAGGAAGCATCAATCACTACAAACAAAGCTAGTGGAAATGATGGAATTCCAGTTGAGCTATTTAAAATAATAAAGGATGATGCTGTGAAAGTGCTGCACTTAATATGCCGGCAAATTTGGAAAACTTGGAAGGGGCCACAGGAATGACAAAGGTCAGTTTTCATTCCAATCCCAAAGAAAGGAAATGCCAAACAATACTCAAACTACCACACAGTTGTATTCATCTCACACGCTAGTAAAGTAATGCTCAAAAATCTCCAAGCCAGGCTTGAAAAATATATGGACCATAAATTTCCAGATGTTCAAGCTGGAATTAGAAAAGGCAGAGGAACTAGAGATCAAGTTGCCAACATCCAATGGATCATGAAAAAAGCAAAAGAGTTCCAGAAAAACAAACAAACAAGCATATATTTCTGCTTTTCTGACTATGCCAAAGCCTTTGACTGTGTGGATCATGATAAACTGAGGAAAATTCTTCAAGAGATGGGAATACCAGACCACCTGACCTGCTTCTTGAGAAACCTATATGCAGGTCAGGAAGCAACAGTAAGAACTGGACATGGAACAACAGACTGGTTCCAAATTGGGAAAGGAGTACGTCAAGGTTGTATATTGTCACCCTGCTTATTTAACTTATATGCAGATTACATCATGAAAAACGCTGGGATAGATGAAGCACAAGCTGGAATCAAGTTTGCCGAGAGAAACATCAATAACCTCAGATATGCAGATGACACCAACCTTATGACAGAAAGCAAAGAAGAACTAAAGAGCCTCTTGATGAAAGTGAAAGAGGAAAGTGAAAAAGTTGGCTTAAAACACAACATTCAGAAAACTAAGATCATGGCATCTGGTCCCATCACTTCATAGCAAATAGATGGGGAAGCAGTGGAAACGGTGACAGACTTTTATTTTGGGGGGCTCTAAAATCACTGCAGATGTTGACTGCACCATGAAATTAAAAGACACTTGCTCCTTGGAAGAAAACTCATGACCAACATAGAGAGCTTATTAAAAACCACAGACATTACTTTGTCAACAAAGGTCTATCTAGTCAAGGCTACGGTTTTTCCAGTGGTCATTTATGGATGTGAAAGTTGGACTATAAAGAAAGCTGACCACCAAAGAACTGATGCTTTTGAACTGTGGTGTTGGAGAAGACTCTTGAGAGTCCTTTGGACTGCAAGGAGATCCAACCAGTCCATCCTAAAGGAGATCAGCCCTGAGTGTTCATTGGAAAGACTGATGTTGAAGTTGAAACTCCAATACTTTGGCCACCTGCCTGATGCAAAGAGCTGACTCTTTGGATAGACCCTGATGCTNAGAACTGATGCTTTTGAACTGTGGTGTTGGAGAAGACTCTTGAGAGTCCTTTGGACTGCAAGGAGATCCAACCAGTCCATCTTAAAGGAGATCAGCCCTGAGTGTTCATTGGAAAGACTGATGTTGAAGTTGAAACTCCAATACTTTGGCCACCTGATGCAAAGAGCTGACTCTTTGGATAGACCCTGATGCTGGGAAAAATTGAGGGCAGGAGGAGAAGGGGATGACAGAGGATGAGATGTTTGGATGGCATCACTGACTCAATGGACATGGGTTTGAGTGGACTTGGGAATTGGTGATGGACAGGGAGGCCTGGTCTGCTGCAATCCACAGGGTCTCAAAGAGTCAGACACAACTGAGTGACTGAAATGAACTGAACTTACACATTGTAAGAAATTTTTACCATGCAAGAATTTGTAATATCATGTATTAGTGGTTTGGAAAATAATCCACTAAGTCATGCAGGGCTTCTGTTCATTGGCATATTTCAGTGTACATTTATAAGATTGTATTTATTGATATCACTGTTAAAACAAGCAAACAAACAAACAAAACCTTTAATAACAGAAAAATGTCAAGCTCCTATTGGCAGATATATATTTTCCAAAATTCCAATTTTTAAAATATTTTATATTGGTAACAAATGATGTGTGTTGATTTTTTTTTTTGAACGGTAAGCTCCCTTTACTAACTTTACAAAATTTTATGCTAGATACCAAATTGTCAATAAATTTAGTTTGTCTGTCATTCATTTTTCAAGTAAAACTTGTAGCCATGAAAAAAATGGCTTATTCTGGTTGCAACTAAAACAATCACACAAGTACTCTTCCTTGAAATAAACATCGTACTTCAGTGTTCAACAGTTACTTTATGCATAATTTCATGTTACATCTTATAAGCTATATCATAAACATATATCTTGGACAGCATGCTGCTGGTATCTGCAACTCAAACAATTAATAATCACGGGCAAGAAAAACTGATAGAAAACCTTATTTTTCCTAACCAAAAAGAGTGGTCTAACAGAGCATTATAGCTTTTAAATTATACCTGTCATACTCTAGCTGAATACCAACTAAAAATCTTCTCCCCAATAGCCTCTCAAGTTTACCAAGAGTCAGAGAGGTTAGCGAATTTTACACCTCCCCTGATTCCAGTACAGCTCTAATTCCCAAATACAGTCATGTTCACCAGAAAGCATTAAGGCTATTCTCAAAGAAAAATTGAGAGAATTTACTACTGGTAAGTGAAGGTTGCTCAGTCATATCCGACTCTTTGTGACATTATGGACTATACAGTCTATGAAATTCTCCAAGCCAGAACACTTGACTGGGTTCAGTTCAGTTCAGTCGCTCAGTCATGTCCGACTCTTTGCGACCCCATGAATCGCAGCACGCCAGGCCTCCTTGTTCATCACCGTCTCCCGTAGTTCACTCAGACTCATGTCCATCGAGTCCGTGATACCATCCAGCCATCTCATCCTTGGTCGTCCCCTTCTCCTCCTGCCCCTAATCCCTCCCAGCATCAGAGTCTTTTCCAATGAGTTCAGCTTTAGCATCATTCCTTCCAAAGAAATCTCAGGGTTGATCTCCTTCAGAATGGACTGGTTGGATCTCCTTGCAGTCCAAGGGA
>SJYX01014015.1:202539-216261 GCA_006410675.1 Oreotragus oreotragus | reverse complement strand
AGATGCCATGATCTTCGTTTTCTGAATGTTGAGCTTTAAGCCAACTTTTTTGCTCTCCTCTTTCACTTTCATCAAGAGGCTTTTTAGCTCCTCTTCACTTTCTGCCATAAGGGTGGTGTCATCTGCATATCTGAGCTTATTGATATTTCTCCCGCCAATCTTGATTCCAGCTTGTGTTTCTTCCAGTCCAGCATTTCTCATGATGTACTCTGCATAGAAGTTAAATAAGCAGGGTGACAATATACAGCCTTAACGTACTCCTTTTCCTATTTGGAACCAGTCTGTTGTTCCATGTCCAGTTCTAAGTGGACTGGATAGCCTTTCCTTTTCCAGGGGATCTTCCCAACCCAGGGATTAAAGCCAGGTCTCCTGTATTGCAGGCAGATTCTTTACCAGCTGAGCCACAAGGGAAGCCTTACTACTGGTAAACCTAAATTTCAAGGATAATTAATGGGAATTCTCTGGTGTTTCAGTAGTTAGGACTCCAGGCTTCTACTACAGGGGGGCATGGATTTGGTCCCTGATTAGGGGAACTGAGATCCTGCATACTGCATGGCCAGAAAAATAGTAACAACTAGTAAGCAAAGTTATCTAAAGCAAAAGGTAAATGAAAAGAAGACTTGGAACTTTGGAAAGGAAAGAAGAATGCTGAAACATATAAAAGAAGGAACAATGTAATAGAGTATCCTCGTGAGTTCATTAAATCATGTTTGATGATTGATTTAAAAATTATAATGTCATGTAGTACTTAGTGTATGTAGAGGAAATAAAGCAATTATATTTTAAATGTGGGAAAAGCAAAGGTAATTAATGAAAGTGAAGTTTTAGATTTGGTCCAAAGTGACAAATGTCAATACAAACTATTGTGTTATATAGTTATGCTGTTATAACCAGAACAGCCACTAAGTAAAATATAATAGCATAATATACTCAAAAAATAGGATAAATAAATCAAGATGGAATCACAAAAAACACAGCAGTACACACAATTCACAGGAAGACAAGAAATGAGAAACAGAGGAAGAGAGAGTAAAAAATGAACTTAAAAGAAATAATAAGATGTCATATGTAAGCATTAATGTGGTAATAATTACCTTAAATGTAGCAGTCCCAATATACAAAATAAAGACAAAGATAGATAGAATGAATATTTTAAAAATGATTCCTCAACATGCTGTCTACAAAAAAAAATCCATTTCAAATGCAATGCTATAGGTAGGTTGTAAGTAAAATAAATAAATAAATAAAACAAAAAGAAAACATATGTGTTACCAAAAACTTGACTAAAATTAATTTCAAAATGGCTATGTTAATAATAGATATAGTATACCTGGGGAAAAATAAAAAATACACAGTTATAATTATTGACTTCATTGGTAACATATATATTTCTTAGACAGAAAACGAGTAAGAATGTGAAACAACAGAACAAAATCAAATAGAACAGAAACAATATAAGGTAATTATCCTATATAGAATACCATACCTAATAAGAATAGGATATTTTTTCAGTTGCCCATGGAACATTTACCAAGATTGAACTTATCTTGGGACAGAAAAAATACCTCAGTATATATATATATATATATGATGTCATTCAGCACATGCTTTCTGATCGTATTGGAATCAATCTAGAAATAAATAATAGAAGGGTAACAAGAAAGTGTATAAACAATTTGAAATTAAACAGTACATGTCTAAATCTATTGGTCAAAATGTATGTTTCAAAAGGGGAAAAAGAACAAGAATATAGAACTAAATGAAATGGAAATGCAGCATATCTACTGAAATATCAAGGAACTTTGAATCTTACAGATCATATGATGCAAGTGGCACAGCAGGTTGCACAGCAGCTTAGATCTATTACAAAGCCTTCTCTTAATTTGGGCTCCACCCAAAACTAATGGTTTCTTAGGAAGCACACCTTAATTAGGTATATTTTGTCCCCAAATCCAGAAAGTCTTGTATGTCATTATCCCTTTCTTTTGATTTTAACAAGAGATAGATACAACTATACTTTAACTTAGAAGGGATACTGAAGCATGCCCCATACAAACAGACCTCTAGAAATTTTTCTGAGACAGAAGGTACCGAATTTTTGTCAGAATAATATCTTATCATCTGACATGCAAATGTCTTACCAATAAATCTAGAGTAGTTGGCATTTTTTCCACTTGATAGCCAGTCAGCTTAATATCACCAAAAAAGTAGGTTAATGTCATTTCTTCTACAAGGTAAAGGTAATCAAGATGTTACCAGAACCCCTCTCAGACTTCAGACAATACTATAAAGCTACAGTAATCAAAACAGCATGATTTTGTCACAAAAATATGTAGATCAATGGAAGAGAATAGAAATCCCAGGAATAAATCCATATAGCCAAGGTCAGTTAAAAAACAAAAAAGAAAAAGGAAGAAATGATATACAAAGGAGAAAAGACAGTCTGTTGAACGAGAGTGTTGGGAAAGCTGGAAAACCTCATGTAAATCAGTGAAATAGAAACAATTCCCTCATCATAAGCAACAATAAACTCAAAATTGTTTAAAGACCTAAATATAATACATGACATCATAAAACTCCAAGATGAGAACATTTTCTGAAAAAGATCATAGCAAAATTTTCTTAGATCAGTCTCAGGCAAAAGAAACAAAAGAAAAAGTTAAAAAATGGGACCTGATCAAATGTAAAACTTTTGCACAGTGAAGGAAACCTTAAACAAAACAAAAATGCTCAACATTGCTAATTATTAGAAAAGTTCAAGTCAAAACTGAAAGGAAAAGTTATCTCACATTGGTCAGGATGGTTTTCATCAAAAAGTCTAAAAATTAAAAGTGCTGGAAAGGGTGTGGAGGAAAGGGGACACTCCTAAACTTTTGAAGAAAATGTAAATTTGTAAAACCACTATGGGAAACAATATGAAGTTCCTTAAAAATTAAAATTAAGCTAACACATGATTCAGCAACCTGCTTGCATGCATCTATGCAAAAAAAGACTGTTCATAGCAGCTCTTCTTAACAATAGCTAAGGTACTGTTATTTTTCAGTGGTTCAGTTGTCTGACTATTTGCTTCCCTGCCCTTCACTCTTTCCCAGAGTTGGCTCGAATTCGTCATTGAGCTGATGATGGCATCCAATCATCTCATCTTCTGTCACCCCCTTCTCCTCCTGATCTCAATCTTTCCAAGCATCAGGGTCTTATTCAATGAGTCTTCTCTATCAGGTGGCCAAAGTATTGGATCTTAAGCTTCAGCATCAGTATTTACACTGAAATTTCAGGGTTGATTTTCTTTAGGATTAACTGGTTTGATTTCCTTGCAGTCCAAGGGACTCTCAAGAGTCTTCTCCAGCACCACAGTTCGAAAGCATCAATTCTTCAGCACTCAGCCTTCTTTATGGTCCAACTCTCATAAATACCTGAAAAACCATAATTTTGATTAGACAGAACTTTGTTGGCAAAGTGATATATCTGCCTTTTAATATGCTGTCTAGGTTTGTTAGAGCTTTTCTTTCAAGGAGCNTCTTCTCCAGCACCACAGTTCGAAAGCATCAATTCTTCAGCACTCAGCCTTCTTTATGGTCCAACTCTCATAAATACCTGAAAAACCATAATTTTGATTAGACAGAACTTTGTTGGCAAAGTGATATATCTGCCTTTTAATATGCTGTCTAGGTTTGTTAGAGCTTTTCTTTCAAGGAGCAAGCATCTTTTAATTTTGTGGCTTCAGTCACCATCCACAGTGATCTTGAAGCCCAACAAAATAGTCTCTCACTGTTTCAATTGTTTCCCCATCCATTTACCATGAAATAATGTGACCAGATGCCGATATCTTAGTTTTGTGAATGTTGAGCTTTAAGCCAGCTTTGTTGCTCTCCTCTTTCACCCTCATCAAGAGGCTCTTTGGTTCCTCTTCCCTTTCTGCCATTAGGGTGTTATCATCTGCATATGGAAGATTATTGATATTTCTCCCGGCAACCTTAATTCCAGCTTGTGTTTCATCCAGCCTGGCATTTTGCATGATTAACTCTGTATTTAAGTTCAATAATCAGTGTGACTAAGCCTTGATGTACTCCTTTCCCAATTTTGAACCAGTTAATTTTTCCATGTTCAGTTCTAATTGTTGCTTCTTGATCTGCATACAGGTTTCTAAGGAGGCAGATATGTAGTCTGGTATTCCCATCTCTTTAAAATTTTCCAGTTTGTTGTGATCCACAAAGTCAAAGTCTTTATCATAGTCAGTAAGGAATACAGTTTTTTTTTTTGTTTGTTTGTTTGTTTTAATCCATTGCTTTCTCTATGATCCAAGAGGTGTTGGCAATTTGATTACTGGTTCCTCTGACAAAGCTTGTACCTCTGGAAGTTCTCAGTTCACTTACTGTTGAAGCCTAGTTTGAAGAATGTTGAGCATTACCTTGCTAGCATGTTAAATGAGTGCAGCTGTATGGAAATTTGAACATTCTTTGGCATTGACCTTCTTTGAGATTGGAGTGCAAACTGACCTTTCTAGTCCTGTGGCCACTGTTGAATTTTCCAAATTTTCTGGCATATTGAGTGAAGCACTTTCACAGCATCATCTTTTAGGAGTTGAAATAGCTCAACTGAAATTCCATCACCTCCACTAGCTTTGTCCATAGTGATGCTTCCTACGGTCCACTTGACTTCACACTCCAGGATGTCTGGCTCTAGGTGAGTTATCACATCATCATGGTTGTACTGGTCATTAAGACCTTTTTGGTACATTCTTCTGTGTATTCTTCCTGCTTCTTCTCAATCTCTTCTGCTTCTGTTAGGTCTATACCCTTTCTGTACTTTATTATAGTGATGCTTCCTACGGTCCACTTGACTTCACACTCCAGGATGTCTGGCTCTAGGTGAGTTATCACATCATCATGGTTGTACTGGTCATTAAGACCTTTTTGGTACATTCTTCTGTGTATTCTTCCTGCTTCTTCTCAATCTCTTCTGCTTCTGTTAGGTCTATACCCTTTCTGTACTTTATTGTGTGCATTGTTCCATGAAATATTCCCTTGGTATCTCTAACTTTCTTGAGGAGATCTCTAGTCTTTCGCATTTTATTATTTTCCTCCATTTCTTTGCATTGTTCATTTAAGAAGGCTTTATCTCTGCTTGTTATTTTTTGGAACCCTGCATTCAGATGGGTGTATCTTTCTTTTCCCCTTTTGTCTTTCACTTCTCTGCTTTTCTTGGCTATTTCTAAGGCCTCCTCAGACATCCATTTTGACTTTTTGCATTTCCTTTTCTTGGAGATGGTTTTAATTAATTGCCTCCTGTACAATGTCATGACTCTCTGTCCATAGTTCTTCAGGAACTCTATCAGATCAAATCCCTTGAATCTATTTGTCATTTTCAGCATATAATCATAAGGGATTTGATTTAGGTCATACCTGAATGGCCTACTGTTTTTCCCTACTTTCTTTGGTTTAAGTTGAATTTTACAATAAAGATTTCATGATGTGAGGCACAGTAAGCTCCCAATCTTATTTTTGCTTACTGTATAGAGCTTCTCCCTCTTCAGCTGCAAAGAATATAATCAACCTGATATCAATATTGACCATCTGATGATGTCTGTGTGTAGAATCATCTCGTGTTTGGGAGAGGGTGTTTGCTATAATCAATGCATTCACTTGGCATTGCTCTATTAGCCTTTGCCCCACTTCATTTTGTACTCCAAGACCATACTTGCCTGTTACTCCAGGTATCTCTTGACTTCCTACTTTTGCATTCCAGGGCCCTATAATGAAAATAACATCTTTTTTTGGTGCTAGTTTTAGAAAGTCTTGTAGGTCTTCATAGAACTGTTCAACTTCAGTTTCTTTGGCATTAGTGGTTAGGGTACATACTTGGATTACTGTGATATTGAATGGTTTGCCTTTGAAATGAATTGAGTTCATTTTGTCATTTTTGAGATTGCACCCAAGTACTGCATTTTGGACTCTTTTATTGACTATGAGAGCTTCTCCTCTTCTTCTATGTAATTGTTTCCCACAGTAGTAGATATGATGGTGGACATCTGAATTAAATCTAACCAACCCTGTCCATCTGAGTTCACTCATTCCTAAATGTTCACTCTCACAATATCCTGTTTGACCATTTCCAATTTACCTTGACTCATGGATCTAACATTCCAGGTTCCTATGCTCTTTCGTTCTTCACAGCATCAGGCTTTACTTTCACCACCAGACACATCCACAACTGAGCATCATTTCTGCTTTGGCTCAGCCTCTTCATTCCTTCTTGAGTTACTTCTCTGGGTTTCCTCTGCAGCATATTGAACACCTACCAGTCTGGGTTGTTCATCTTTCAGTGTCTTTTTTTTTTTTTTTTCCTTTTCATACTGCTCATAGTATTCTCAAGGCAAAAATGCTGAAATGATTTGACATTCCCTTATCCAGTGCATTACATTTTGTCAGAACTCTCCACAATGATATATCTATCTTGGGTGGCCCTATAAAGCATGGATCATAGTTTCATTGAGTTAGATAAAACTGTGATCCATGTGATCAGTTTGGTTAGTTTTCTGTGGTTGTGGTTTATATTCTGTCTGCCCTGTGATGTGAGGATAAGAGGCTTGTGGAAGCTTCCTGATGGGAGGAACTGGCAGTGGGGCAAACTGGGCCTTTCTCTGGTAGGCAAGGCCATGTTTAGTAAATCTTTAATGCAATTTTCTGCTGATGGGTGGAGCTTTGTTCCCTCCCAATAGCTTGGCCTGAAGCCAAACTATGATAGGGGTAATGGTGACCAACTCCACAAGGAATTATGCCAGCAGGCCCACACCTCACAGGACTGCTCCTGCAGTCAGTGCCTTGCCCTCACAGCAGGCTATGTTTGATCCACACCTCTGCTGGAGACTCCCAAACACTCACAGGCAAGTTTGTCTCAGTCTCTTTTGGGAACACTGCTACTATCTCCTGAGTCGTAGTTGGCAAAAGATTTCATTTGTGCCCTCCAAGAGTCACTGTTTCCTCAGTCCTATGGAAGTCCTGTAATGAAATCCCACTGAACTTCAAAGTTAGATTCCCTGGGGAGAAGAGCAGTGACACCAATCCCCCCCCCACCCCCCCGCAACAAGAGACTAACTGAGACCTGCATGTGAGTGTTTGAGTGTCTCTTGTATAGGCATGGATCAGCAGTGGCCTGCCACAGGGACAGGGGTTCTGGTAGCAGCAGTCTTGTGAGGCATAGCATGTGTCATAAGTCCTCCTGGAATACATCATCAATAGCCCCACCATATAGTCGTCAGGTGGGAGATCCACAAACTGGAAGTTCTCCCATTGTTGTAACATTTCTAGGCCCCACAACAGATTTCCCAACCTGGGGATCTGACAAAGGAACTGAGAATCCCCAGGGAATCTAACTTTGAAGGTCAGTGGGATTTGATCACAGGACTTCCACAGGACTGTAGAAACAGAGACTCTTGGAGGGCACAAACCAAACCTTGTGTACACCAGGACCTAGGGGAAAGAGCAGTGACCCCACAAAAGACTGAGCCATACTTACCTGTGAGTGTTTGGGGGTGTCCAGCAGAAGCCTGGGCCAACAGTTTCCTGCTCCGTGTTAGGGCACTGATAGCAGTAGTCCTGGGAGCCGTGGTGTACTGGCATAAATCCTTTGGAAGGAAGTCGCAAAAAGTATCCATCAACAGGTGAATGGATAAAGAAGATGTGGTATATACACATACATGTACTTATAAGCTATAAAACATAATGAAATATTGCCATTTTAAGCAACATAGATGGACTCGTTCTATGTGAAGTAAGGCAGACAGAGAAATATAAATACAAATATTATATGATATCACTTATATATGGAATCACAAAAATAATACAAATGAAATTATATACAAAACAGAAACAGACTCATAGACACACACTCACAAAACCTAGAAAAAACAGCTTTGACTATATGGACTTTTGTTAGCAAAATGGCTTTGCTTTTTAATATGCTGTCTAAGTTTGTCATGGACAAAGAAAAAACAAACAAACAAAAACCTGCTTACCAAAGTGTGAAGGTGAAGGTGAAGTCACTCAGTCGTGTCCGACTCTTTGCGACCCCATGGACTGTAGCCTACCAGGCTCCTCCATCCATGGGATTCTCCAGGAAAGAGTAGGGGAGTAGGTTGCCATTTCCTTCTCCAACCAAAGTGTGAGGGAAGGATAAATTAGGAGTATGGAATTAATAGATTGTTGTTGTTCAGTCGCTAAATCACATCCGACTCTTTGCAACCTCATGGATTGCAGCACAGCAAGCTTCCCTGTCCTCAACCATCTCCCTGAGTTTGCTCAAGTTCATGCTCATTGAGTCAGTGATTCTGTCTAACCATTTCATCCTCTGCCTCCCTCTTCGTTTATCTTCAGTCTTTCAAAGGATCAGGATCTTTTCCCATGAGTTAGCTCTTCCAATCAGGTGGCCAAAATATGGGAGCTTCAGTTTCAGCATCAATCTGTCCTTCCAATGAATATTCGGGGTAGGTTTTCTTTAGAATTAACTAGTTTGTCAAAGGCCTTCTATGCATCTATTGAGATAATCATATCGCTTTTATTTTTCAATTTGTTAATGTGGTGAATTACATTGATTGATTTGTGGATATTGAAGAATCCTTGCATCCTTGGGATAAAGCCCACTTGGTCATGGTGTATGATCTTTTTAATGTGTTGTTGGATTCTGATTGCTAGAATTTTGTTAAGGATTTTTGCATCTATGTTCATCAGTGATATTGGCCTGTAGTTTTCTTTTTTTGTGGCATATTTGTCAGGTTTTGGTATTAGGGTGATAGTCGCCTCATAGAATGAGTTTGGAAGTTTACCTTCCTCCGCAATTTTCTGGAAGAGTCTCAGTAGGATAGGTGTTAGCTCTTCTCTAAATTTTTGGTAGAATTCAGCTGTGAAGCCATCTGGACCTGGGCTTTTGTTTGGTGGAAGATGGTAATGATGACCCTGTATGAGAGACAGCAAAAGAGACACAGATGTATAGAATGAACTTTTGCACTCTGAGGGAGAGGGAGAGGGTGGGATGATTTGGGAGAATGTCATTGAAACATGTATACTATCATGTAAGAAATGAAACACCAGCCTATGTTCGATACGGGATACAGGATGCTTGGGACTGGTGCACGGGGATGATCCAGAGAGAGGATATGGAGTGGGAGGTGGGAGGGGGATTCAGGATTGGGAGCTCGTATACACACATGGCAGATTCATGTCAATTTATGGCAAAACCAATATGGCATTGTAAAGTAAAATAAAGTAAAAATAAAATTAAGAAAAAAATTATGTTCTCTCCAAAAAAAAAGAAAAGAATTTGCTAGTTTGATTTCCTTGCAGTCCAAGGGACTCTTAAGAATCTTCTACAGCACAACAATTCAAAAGCATCAATTTTTTTGGCACTTAGGCTTCTTTATGGACCAACTCTTATATCCATGCATGACTACCTGAAAAACCATAGCTGTGACTAGACGGACGTTTGTCGGCAAAATTATGTTTCTGCCTTTTAATATGCTGTCTAGGTTTGTTACAGCTTTTCTTCCAAGAAGCAAATGTCTTCTAATTTCATGGCTGTAGTCACCATCTGCAGTTATTTTAGAGTCCAATTCCCTCATAGTTCAGTCATTTAAGAATCTGCCTGCTATGCAGGAGACCAAGGTTTGATTCCTAGGTTGGAAGATCCCCTGGAGAAGGAAATGACAAACCACTTCAATATTCTTGCCTGGAGAATCCCATAGACAGAGGAGCCTGGCAGACTACAGTCCATGGAGTCACAGGAATCAGATATGACTTAGCAACTAAACCACCACCACTGGTTCTACTGTTTCCCTTTTTCTTCGCCATGAAATGATGGGACCAGATGCCATGATGTTAGTTTTTTAATGTTTAGTTTTAACCCAGCTTTTTCACTGTCTTCTTTCAGATACAAACTACTATATAAAATAGATAAACAATAATGTACTGTAAAACACCAGAAAGTATATTCCTTATCTTAAAGTAAGTTATAATGGAAAATTATTTAAATATATATATTCAGAAAGTAATCTGAATATACATGGTTCATATATGTATGTAAATAAATGAATCACTTTGTCATGCACCTGAAACTCACACCATATTGTAAATCAACTAAACTTGGGGGGGGGATGTCAAGAGACCAAATTATGGCATAAAACTTGGGAGAGATGGTAAATCCTTGAGGTAAGACAGCAGATATTTTTCTGGCCTTGCTAACTGAAGGAATACTGTTTCTAGTAGTAATTATTAACAGATATTGAGGCAAAAAAAAAAACACAAAAACATTTTCAAGAACAATGGCTGCATACCAGGTACCAGAGGATTTGTTCATTTACTCAAGCAAAAAAAAGAACACATTTGGGACAGCAGCAGCATTGGAGTCATTGCCTTGTAAGGTTTACCACAGTCCACTTTCATTATCTCAGATCCATATATTTACATTCCAACCCAAATAAATGAGTTGAAAGAGGATGAGATGGGAATTATCACTCCTGTGTTCCATCAAGTTCATTTTAGGAACGTGATATTGGTTTTGATTTTGCTATTTTCTTAGGTAAGGCATGTCTAGTGGATCTTCTTGGCCTTTTCTATGATAACAGTCTCTACTCCACTAGTCAGGGAGCCATTATTGGGATTCTTCCTGTTGTCAAGTATGTCTATTCTAATTCTTCAATCTGGAATTGGGAAAATAACCACATTATCAGTCAGTTCAGTTGCTCAGTTGTGTCTGACTCTTTGCGACCCCATGGACTTCAGCACACCAGCTTTGCTGTCCAACACCAACTCCGGGAACTTGCTCAAACTCATGCCTATAGAGTCAGCAATGTCATCCAAACATCTCATCCTCTGTTGTCCCCTTCTGCTCCTGCCTTCAGTCTTTCCCAGCATCAGGGTCTTTTCCACTGATTCAGCTCTTCTCATTAGGTGGCCAAAGTATTGGAGTTTCAGCTTCAACATCAGTCCTTCCAATTAATATTCTGGACTGATTTCTTTAGGTTTGACTATTTGGATCTCCTTGCAGTCCAAGGGACTCTCAGGAGTCTTCTCCAACACCACAGTTCAAAAGCATCAATACTTCAGTGCTCAGGTTTCTTTATAGTCCAACTCTCACATCCATACAAGACTACTGGAAAAACCAAAGCTTTGACTAGACAGACCTTTGTTGGCAAACTAATGTCTCTGCTTTTTAATATGCTTTCTAAGTTGGTCATAGCTTTTCTTCCAAGGAACAAGGGTCTTTTAATTTCATGGCTGCAGTCATATCTGCAGTGATTTTGGAGCTCCCCAAAATAAAGTCTGTCATTGTTTCCCCATTTATTTGCTATGAAATGATGGGATCAGATGGCATGACATTCGTCTGTTGAATGTTAAGTTTTAAGTCAACTTTTTCTTTCACCTCTTTCAATTTCACCACATTATGGGTTCATGGAATCGCTAGACCACTTTGAAATGAACTTGAGTTCATTTCTATAAGACTTTATTCAGACTGGTGGACTGCAGTAATGTTTGGGGTCTCCTGGAATTTGTGTTAGCTTAGAGATAGTGTCCAGTGGCAAAGTCAGTATTTTCCTTTCTCCACTGAACTGTCAGACTGGTAAGATGTTGTAAGCTATTTTGGAAAAGGCTGACAGAAACAGTATAAATTTTTGGCAATGTTGTGGAATTCTTTCTCTATTGGAGTTTGCATCTCTGTTTTGGTGATTCAAATTAGATTTCTGTTGGTTGATTTGGAACTCAATCACTTGTGTGTGTGTGTGTGTGTGGTCAGTCGCATCTGACTTTTTGTGACCCCATGGACTGAAGGCCATCAGGATTTTCTGTCCATGGAATATTCCAGACAACAATACTGGAGTGGATTGCCATTTTCTCTTCCAGGGGATCTTCCTGACTCAGAAATTGAAACCATCTCTTGCATCTCTCCTTCATTCTGGGAAACTTATATAAAGTTCAGGTAAAAATTCAGTAGACTGCTCAATGGCAGTTGTTCTCACTGCAATTTCTGTACTACAGAGAAAAGCAATCACAGTACTCTTAAAGCATACTTAGTTCTCTCAGTCATGGTGAAAGACTCTTCCAGTGTGCATGAGCAGATATAATAAATCTTCAATATCCAAATTCCCCTAGCCTTTATATCACTTCCTCTATAGTGTGTTAAGACAAGTCTAGCATTTTAACTTCATATACTGTAGGCCACTCTCTGGTTCATGTTTGAGCCAACCAAAAAAATAAACTTTTAGTCCCTTTATAACCCTTTGAACACTTCTAGAGTCCAGGATCTTTGCTTAACAGACCCATACCAATAAATTTGGCTTCATATAATTTTATTTTCACTATTTCAGTCTTAATATTAATTTCAACAATAAATTTCCCATATCTCTGTTTAGATACACAGTAAAAATCATGCAATTGTTTTTAACTGTAGCATTGGTCCTCCTTGGGTCCCAACTTATACCTCATCTATCACAATTCCCTGAGACTGAATCTAGTTACTCATCTTGAAGCAAAAAGGGGTGGTAGAGATAAGTTTCGGGGGGAATCATCTGTATCTTGCAAGGCATCTACATCAGAAGAGGCCATTCTGGGTTCTTCAAGCAGAGTATGGTTAGCCTCCTCAAAGAGGTAGAGTGATTATTTATATTTTCAAAGAAAACAACAGAATTTAGGGGTTTGATATTTCTAGCTTCATTGAAATCTTCCAATATGTCCTTAATTCTAACTTTCAAGATACAACTCCTCTTCAATCACTTTAAAGAAGATATTCTGCGAGGATGGGAATTTAACCTGTATTGAATTTAATCACTTGCAAGATGAGATTCTGTATTTAATTTTCTGAAATTTTAGCTCTGTCCCTAGGAGATAAGAATTTTTTTTAGGGGAGACATAGAAACTTTAAGTTTGAGCTGAGTATTTGAAACCTTGAGCTTATTTTTCTCATTCTCTCTCTCTCTCTCTATATATATATATATATTTTTTTTTTCCAGCAGAGTTAGGTGAAAGCATTAATCTCATTCCTCTCATTACATTGAGAACATTTTTTCTAAATTATTAAATTCATAGTAATTTAGAATCTTGCCTTTGTAAGCATTTGATTTGAATTTCTAGTGGTGATATTTCTTTTCTTTTTTTTTTTTAAATTTTACAGCCCAACTCACACATCCATACATGACTACTGGAAAAAACCACAGCTCTGACTAGATGGACCTTTGTTGGCAAAGTAAGGTCTCTGCTTTTTAGTCTAGGTTGGTCATAGCTTTTCTTCCAAGGAAATTTCATGGCTTCAATCACCAGCTGCAGTGATTTCAGAGCCCAAGAAAATAAAGTCTCTCTCTATTTCCACTGTTTCCCCATCTTTTTGCTATGAAGTGATGGGACTGGATGTCATGATCCTCATTGTTTTTTTTGGGGGGGTTGTATTTATTTATTTATTTACTTTATTTTACTTTACAGTACTGAAGAAACCAGAATAGAAAGAGACACATGTACCCCAATGTTCATCGCAGCACTGTTTATAATAGCCAGGACATGGAAGCAACCTAGATGTCCATCAGCAGATGAATGGATAAGAAAGCTGTGGTACATATACACAATGGAGTATTACTCAGCCATTAAAAAGAATACATTTGAATCAGTTCTAATAAGATGGATGAAACTGGAACCGATTATACAGAGTGAAGTAAGCCAGAAAGAAAAACACAAATACAGTATA